>JAJJWW010013658.1:0-152809 GCA_023531295.1 Papaver armeniacum
AAAATTATGAAAATTCTTTCAAATCATGAAATAATACATAAAATAAGGAAACCCACGGACCGGGCCCTAGCTTCAGGCCAACCATGCAATGCCGGTCCCACACGCTCTTATTTTATTATTATTAATAATATTTTTATTTCCTTCATCTCTTGGAAACTCTTTGATTTCAACAAAAACTCCTTGGTTTTAACAAATTCCTTGGTTTTATCATATTTCCCTAAAATCATGAAAGTATTATAAAAATTGGAAAAAAACGTGTGGGACCAAGCTCCTTGGCCGACCGGCCAAGCCTTGGCCATGACCGGTCCCACACCTCATGATTCCTTCACCCTTTTATTATTTTTCCTTCATCTCGTAAAGTTTTGACGGTTTCATCAAAAACCCTGATTTCTTCATATTTTCTTAAATGATTGCTCAAATGCACATCTGAAAATATCAAAATTCTCATAAATGATATACGAACACATTAGTGACATGAGCATGTTGCCTTGACCGACCAAGGTTGGCTTTTGGCTCGCAAGGAGCCGGACCCGTGTATTTACACCATTTGACCTAATTTGCGCAATTGCACGTATTAGGTCCAAAACTCTTCCAAATAATTCTGGATTTTCATAGAATGATCGTCAGTCGATCCCGTGACCACCTAGGGCCTATTTCATAACCCCTTGGTCGGTCCCTCACCTCTTCATAATTAATTAGGTTTTATTACCTAAGGTTCAGATGAGCATTATTTAAAAAAAAATGATTAAACCAGCATTTAATCATTCTTTCATTAAATCAACTGGTCTTCAGGAGACCTTGATATTTGCTCACGTGAGCATCTGGGCGCTACATGGTTGATCCATAATCCCATGTAGCCGGTCCCTCCTCAGCTCCGTGGTTAACTTTCAATAAACCATCAGTTAATCATCAATTGATCAAATTAGGGTTTTGAGTCCAAGGTTCATAATTCCATATTCAAATGCTAATAATTTTACGTTGATCCCGTGATTAGCATTTTATTTATCATACTCGGTTCGATTACCAGTATCTTATTTGGTCATACTACCAATAATTCATCGAATGAGCAACATTTGCTCAGATGAGCAATATTTACTCAAACCAAGGAATATTGGTTCAACTATCAATATTCAACAATTCATCGAATGAGCAATATTTGCTCATGTCAACTTATTCACACATCATATCTCTGTCTCAACAGACATGTTCAATTCATGAGTCTCCGAACATTTCCAAATCACGTTCGACTCAACAAAACAAGGACTCATTGTCCCATGAAGTCAGCAACTGACTAACTAAATACACATCTGTCTTGCAGACTCCACAATCACACGAGACATCAATCGTGTTACATGGGGGATATTAACTAGGGTTTTGGTCTGCGGTCTACGGCACGTGTGTTCAAACACACGATGGAATATGAGCAAGTCGTGCAATCAGTTGAGGGAGTTAACAAAGTAGTGGATGGAAAATCGACGAAGTCTCCGCATGATGAGCAACTGGTTTCAAACACGATTTCCATTTCCCCACTCCTTGACTCCATCAACTGTCACACTTCATGGGATCATGGTGTCTACAATTTCAGCAATATAAATAAGTCCCTGAATCATGATTGAGAAAAACAACGAGAATCTCACGTCTTACAGACAACACGAGCTCAACAACTCATCAATTGAGTAACTTCAATCTTTCAGAACTTATCATATTCAGAATTCACAACACACCTACAATCTTCGATTACCATTGATTCCACACATTTCTCGCCTTCGCTACTGCATCGACCCATCCTCTCCCGTGACCGAATTTACTCGGAACGGCCATTGTCTTGGTTTAGGCCGGGAGTACTACAGTATTGATCTCTTGAATTCAAAGCACTCCCTTCTTGCGGTGCATCCGTGTGAGGTTGAACATTTCGCTCGGTTCAAGGAGTCTCCTCCGTACGGTCGTCTCCTCAATTCCATAAAAACCAGCAAATCATTTTGCCCCATCTACAGTACCCAAAACGATATAATCAGCAAGATCAGATCACACAACTACGAGAAAGTAGTATCGGTCTGGCTTCACAATCCCAATGAAGTTTTTGAGTCGTTAACCTGGTTTTCAAGAAGAAACCTAAGGTTAAAGGAGAATCGACTCTAGCTAATATAACTAGTATCACACGGAAGGTGTGGGGATTAGGTTTCCCAGTTGCTATATTTCTCCCTTATATAGTCTTTCAAATCAGGGTTTGCAATCAATGTTAGCTTGGTAACAAAGCATTAAATATTCACCGTTAGATGAAAACCTGATCGTATTCAAGCTAATATCTTTCAACCATTGATCGAAAACTTAGCTTGTTACACACAAATGAAATGCACGATTTTAGGTTTGTGTAACCGCACTCCAAACATGTACATTTGTTGGTTCAACAATAGTTAACCAAATGGTTAGCCATATGAGCACTTTCATATCAACCATATTCTTTCAACATAACTAGTTCAAATGACTCAAATGAACTAGTTAGAGAGTTGTTCAATTGCAATGAAATCTTATGTAACTACACAAGACACAATCGAAGCAAAAACGATTTGATTCACTCGAATCATTTCATGAAATTTATAGCCACGGTTTGCATTTAGCATTCCTTAGTTAATATGAATGAGTTCACAAACAATCGTTTTTAGATATAACCAACTTAAGTTCGCAGACTTAGTTCGCGGACTTAAGTTCCCTTTAAGGAGTTCTCAAACTCCAGCCAGAATTTCTCAAAGTCGAGAACTTCCGCGCCCGCGAACTGGGTTCGCGGACTGAGTTCACGGCTCTTGTTCCAGTTCTCTTGATCAACAAAGTTCGCAAACTTCGGTTCAAGGTAAAAGGACTTATACATATATGTTTTTCCACACAATGCTTATATCCACCATTGGTTATATAATCTAAACTCTCATTTCAATCATTGAAACATTCTTAGAGGACGTTATATAGTTGTTATTCACAAACCATTTTTCGTCAAAGCAATTTTCAAAGTGATTAAAACATAACATGACTTTCGACACTAGGTAAAGATGAACTTGGCCAAAGCGAAAGCTTACCAACACATATTTCGAGAAATAGATAGGCGAGATAAACTCGGCTCGAAATAGCAAATGTGTATAATCAAAGTCTATATAGCAAAACGACTTTTGTCTCAAAATAAGAGATATAATAGATAGACTTTAGAGTGATAGATAAGTTCAAGTCTCCACATACCTTTTAGTCGATGAAGTTACACCAGTTCCTTGAGTAGTCCTTCGTCTTGTATGATGATTGCCATGGAGTTCTTGAGCTCAACTACACTTTCTATCCTAGTCCGAGACTTAGCTATGTAGACTAGAAATCATGACTTATAGTTTTGATAACTAACATTGACAAACATGTTTGAGATAGCAACGCATGCGAGTTCGACCAAGCAATGCTCTAACACATTAAAGACTTTATAAGTCTGTGTTTGTAGCCATCTGATATGGACAAAAGTGTTATCTCTATAAACGTACCACCAGTCTTCGATGGCTCAAATTACTTGTGGTGGAAAATTATTACGCGTGCCTTTCTTCAAGTGCGTGATTTTCAATCATGGGTTTATATAGTTAATGTCTATGATGCTCCCGTTGTGGCAGTAGGGAATGCGAACGTTCCTAAGGATATTGGTGCATATGATGTTGTTGAGATACTTGTTGCAAAGAAAAACTCTGACGGTTACCCCAGATCTTCAACACCATGTGACTACGTGCATTCGGTCTAAAGATGCTTGGGATATCTTAGAAACCGTATTCGAAGGGAATACTAGTAAAAAGGAAGCTAGGCTTCAAAACCTTAATTCCGATTGGGAAAACCTTCGTATGGCAGATGAAGATTCATTTGATGAGTTTAATCACAAAGCGTCTGAAATTGTTAATGCATCTTTTTCATTGGGTAAGACTATTCCTGAAAAGGACATTGTGATGAAAATTATCAGATCGCTGCCATCTAGATACGAGTCTAAGAAGCATGCCATCGTTGAAGGAAATAACCTTGACACTCTTTCCAGAAATACTCTTGTTGGAAAGATTAAAATTTTCAATCTTGAACTTTGTCAAAGAGAAAAACGTCACTTTTTAAGCAACCATGTTGTTACATCTGATAAAAAGTCTCGACGCCCTATATTGATTGATACAAGGGATGAGAATTGATTTAATTCAACTCTGTCACTGTTTATACAACATCTTAAGAAAACTCTTGGACAGAACAAAAGAAAGTCTCAAAAGAATGCCCAGTCAGTCAGAAAAAGGGATAGAAAAGTTCAGGAAAACTATGATCATGAAACTTGTTCTAAGTGTTATAGAAGTATTCATGATACTTCCAAAAGTTCTGATGAGAAGTTAAGTGAGTTAACTAAAGCATGGATGGCTACTCTCGACTACTGTCCTGAGGACGATATCTGTGAAAGTTCTCTTAACCTCTTTGCTGATAATCACACTTGTCCTCCTAACAGTCCTGATTATTCCATGATGCACAGTCTTACTTCTCCAGAAATGTTTCAACTGGATAAGAAAACCTTGATTAAAAAGATTGAAGATCTGGAATATCAACTGTTTAATTTAAGACATGGAATTACTATCACTCGTAATTGTGATACTAATAAGAAACATCGAACCTCTTCGATTAATTATGTTAAGGATTATCAAGAAATTACTCCCGATTCTATATCATTCTCAAATCACTCGAAAAATGTGATGAGGAGAATTGCAAGGACTTACCAAATGGTTTGGTCTCCTTATGTGAAAATCAGGATCATCCAGAAATTATATGCACTAAAGATCAAGAGTATATCTCCTATGTTAAACCTTGTTTCAGAAGATGAAAAGGAAATTGCCCATGAAATCTTTATTCGTTCCAAAGGGGATTTCCAAAGCTATTTATAGTTTGCGAAAATCAACAAACAAGGTATTCAAAACAGTGCTAAAAAGGGAAAAGAATGATGTGAGTAACTCTTCTTTCCTGAAGGCAAAACAGAAACAAGGAAAAACAAAGATGTCGCCCCATCATAAGAAGTCACCCAGTCCTTTTTGGGATTTGAGGGATTACAATCTGTAATTTTGTTTTAAAATGATTCTTGTCTTTCTCTTAGACAAGAATCATAAAAATTCAAGAGGGTTGTGATATTACTGTTAAATTTCTTGTCTGACTTTGTTCCCTTTGTTGCCCTTCACTTTTTGGTCAAGAACCGTTTACGTACATGAACTGTTTTTCCTGTAAATATTTTTTCTTAAGGATAACCAAATTCTGTTAGGATTTTGTTCAAAGGTCTTTTCGGGAAGTTTATCCCCTATCTTCAATCCTTCTTAAGAAGAAGTCTTTCTTCTTGATGTGAGCATTTCATTTTTTTTCTTCTTCTTGTATCATGTCCTCATCAAGTATTTCAAGCAAGGAAAGTGATGTTTGGACTATTCCCTTTCCTTCTAAGAAGGTTCGCTTTGATTATTTTGATAATGAGATGTGCTCTAACAAGCATGATTCCTCTTCTGATGGGAATCCCCTTGTCTCTCATTTTGATAAGCTCTCTTTGACCATGGATCTTATCCTATAACAAGTACATGCTCAAGAGTGAACTTGAATCCTCGTCCAAAAGACTTGAAGAAAAGATGGATAACCTTGAATCCAGGATTGATCTGATCGAAGACGAGCTTGATGAATATAGGGAGTATGAGAAGAGTATTCAAAGTAAGTGAAATGTTTCATAGGGTTGTTATGTCTAGTATATCTTATTATGAGAATTTATTTCTTGTGTTTTTAGAAGAATAGCTAGGGTTCGGAATATCCATTATTGTGAGTACACATAGTTGTGTCCAACGTTTTCATCTTCATGTTTTTAGATTTATTTATTTAAATTCTAAGTTTTTTGGAAGATGATTTTTGCAATTTTAATCTTTATGATATGATTTTATATATTGCAAATTGTTATTGGATATGTTGTTTACGTCCGTGAACCTTTGACTATCCCATACTGGTTCAAAAGTTATCTTTATTATGTCGATATGAATGTATTGGTAAAAGATAGAATGAACTTTTGACATTACAAAAGTTAAAGCCTTTTATGTCATTATTTGATGGAAGAAAGGATAAAACTTTTGTTTACAAGGATTATGTCTATTGTATGCCATTGTGCAAATAGTAATGGAAAATAAAATGAATCCTTGTGTATTCCGCAGTATTTGTCGATCTCCGATCCACAATTTTTCTGCATATACTGTGTTTCTCGGTAAGTTCTCTTATGTCGAGCATGGCCAATTGAATTGATCACTCTTTGTGGTTAATTTAGTTGTGTATTCCAATTGAACTAACCATGGGTTCTCTTGTGGTTATTCCAATTGAATATTTGGATACAAATTCATGTTTTTCATGTGATTTGGTTATATCCAAAGAAATCCTTCTTTTCTTGTAAAAGCAAGGTCGCCTTTGTTGTTCCTTCAGGGATGACATATTATGGGGAATAGTTCTTTTTGAACTTGTGCTTAATTGATAAATCTTTGTGGGGAGTGCGGCTGTGGAATATTATAGGGGTTATCTTGTATCTTTATTGAGGGGGAGTGATACATATCGCCATAGTATTATTGTCAAAGTTGTAATACAATTGAACTTTGATGTTGTGTAATAATACTATGTCACTGTATAACAACGATTGAGAGCATTTGTTTTCTCATTGTTATTGCTACGGATCTTCAAAATTATGATGCTCAACTTACAACCTTTAGAATCATGGAGTACTTGTAAGTGACGAAGTTTTCGAGTCGTGTTGAAGATGCCAAGGAGATCCAGCATTTGGATGAGAAGCTAGAATTTTTATTTATTTTGTAATCCATATGTATTGATAGTTGTGTCACTAAAATTGACAAATGGGGAGATTGTTAGAGCACTACTCGGTCGAACTCGCATGCATTGCTATCTCAAGCATGTTTGTCAATGTTAGTGATCAAAACTATAAGTCTTGATTTCTGGCCTATTTATAGATGTCTTGGACTAGGACATAGATTGTGTAGTTGAGCTCGGTCACGGCGTTCATCATTTGAAAACGAAGAACTACTAAGGGGAGCTTGTGGAACTTCATCAACAAAAGGTATGTGGAGACTTGAACTCATCTATCACTTGGAATGTCTATTTCTACTCTATCTCCTATATTGAGACATAAGTCGTATTACAATATAGTTTTCTCTATACACATTTGAGATTTCGAGCTGAGTTTATCTCGCTTACATATTTCTCGAAATATGTGTTAGTAAGCTTTCGCTTCGACCAAGTTCATCTTATATCATGAGAAAATCGCCGAGTCACATCTTACATGGTTTGTGTGATACAATCATTTGGTGTAGACTTGGAATGTTTCGATAATGATTATTTTAATATCTTGAAAATTGCTTTGATGCTAATAGTGTGTGAAAACGGCTATTGTCATCCTCTAAGAATGTTTCAATGATTGAAATATAGAACTTATAATTATGTAACCATCTTTGGATATAAGCAAATAGTGTGTTCGCACATTTATGTATAAATCCAAAACCAGGAATCCAATGTATACATACTTGTGTGTGTACTAAATGGTTGATGGAGACTGGCTAAGTATGCGTACACATCCGCATACTGGCGGAAAGTTCACGTCCGTGAATTTCTGCTGAGTTTGAAAACCAAAACAATCTCAAATCCGGTTACTTAAGTACGCATACCTGTACGCATACTTAAGTGGTTACTTTCTAAAATCGGTTGTACATGAACCTAAACATTTATAAATTAAGGAATGCAATCTTTGCAAACCGTGGATATAATGTTCATGTATTGATTCGAGTGAATCAAACTGATTTTGTTTCGATTGTGTTCTTGTATACTTCTATGAGAATATAACAATTGAACGGTTCTTTAACTAGTTTCATTTGAGTCATTTGAACTAGTTATGGTTAAGATGAATAAGGTTGATATGAGAGTAATCATATGGCTAACCTCGGTTAACTATTTGTGAACCAACATGGTGTACATATTTAGGTACGGTTACATAAACCTAAATGAGGGTACATTTCATTTGCGTGTAACAAGCTAAGTTTGATCTAACGGTTGAAAGATATTAGCTTGGTTGAATCAGGTTTTTTATCTAACGGTGAATATTGAATGCTTTGTTACCAAGGTAACTTGGATTGCAAACCCTGATTTGAAAACTATATAAAGTATAACTCTAGCAACTGGGAAACTAATCCCTACACCTCATGTGTGTTACTAGTTGCATAACTAGATTCGAATCTCCTTTAACCTTAGGTTTCTTAGAGACCCTGTAGGTTAACGACTTCAAAGACTTCATTGGGATTGTGAAGCCAGACCCAACTATTTGTCTTGTAGTTGTGTGTTCTGATCTTGCCCGATTCTTTCGTTGAGTACAGTTAAAATTATTGACTCGAGATTAATTTCTCCGATATGCAAGATAAAAGTAATCACAAACATTTTCGTCTCATCGTTTGTGATTCCAAAATACCTTGTTTCGCTAGTCGATTAAGATTATTGTGAGGTTACTGATAATGCTAGGCTGTTCTTCGGGAATATAAGTCCGGTTTATCAACTGGTTCCTGTTCACCTTGATTTATCAAAAGACGTAACAAAACTCTTTTGTATATTTCTCGTGGGAGATGATTTATTCAATCCTATAGACTTTTCTGTGTGAGACAGATTTGTTTATCAAATTTTCGACTTTGGGTCGTAGAAATTCTTAGTTGTGGGTGAGATCATCTAAGGGAATCAAGTGCGTATTATCCCATTGGATCGAGACGTAAGGAGCGCAACTGCTGCCTTTGAATAAGTGTGAGATTGATTAGGTTCAACTACAGTCCGCTCCCAAGTTAATTGGTAGTAGGCTGGAGCCTGTAGCGGCTTAATACAGTGTGGTGTTTAATCTGGACTAGGTCCCGGGGTTTTTTTGCATTTGCGGTTTCCTCGTTAACCAAATTCTGGTGTCTGTGTTATTTATTTTCCGCATTATATTTTGTTATATAATTGAAATATCACAGGATGTGCGTTAAGATAAATCAATTAGAATATCCAACATTTGGTTGTTGATTTACATTGATTTACACTTGAACATTGGTATTTGGTACCGTTCAAGTTGTTTCACATAATAATCGTGGTCACCGATTTCTATCCTGCTTTGATTTGTTGATTACATTGTGAAACAGAGATATTAAACTCTTTGATATACTTTACTCTAGATTGAGTCCGACTGTCTAGTTGATTCTCTAGAAAGTGTATTGGAGTAAGTCCTCTCGCATTGCCAAACTAATTGTGGGTGTGGTTGTTATAACCCCGCATTTTCAAGATTCGCAATAAATCAATATATATCTCAAAGAGAAATTATAAAGCGTTGTCGATCTCACGCAACTAATCAATCAATTCTATCAAACATAAACCGATTCTATTTGGATCCCATCCGATCAAGGTTTGTGCACTAAATCCACAAGATACGAAAACTAATAAGAACTCTTATTCGTCTTCAAATCTTCTATTTCCTTTAATAACCTGCATAACAACACCTGAATCCTTTTGTGATCAATCATATATTGTATTCGCATTTACAAAGTCATCTCTCTTTCTATAATTGGGTCTTTTATGAGATGACCTTGTCAAGCGATAGGTAAAACTTGAACTATCATTATAATAATTCTTTTGCCTAAAGTTAGGACAATAACGATCTAAGTTCTTTTGGGGAGCAAACTTAGCCAATTCGTTTGATACAAAATAAAGTGTATCTTACGAACTTTGCATCCTCATTGCAAGTGTTCTTTTACCACAAAAATAACAATGCTTAGTAACACGAGGATCGTGAGTTTTAATGTTACCTTTTTGTGGAACCTCTTGCATTGGATCTCGACGAGTTTTCTTCTTCATTTTCTTCTTATCTTTGTTCAACGTTGTTGCTTTCTTAACATTATCAGAAGTGCTCTTTCATTGCTGCACCTGAAGAGTCTGGTTGAACACAATTCTTAGGATTGACATGCTTTACTTCTTTGCAATAAATATGAGCATTTTTGACAACAATGGAAGTTTCTGGTTGAGAAGAATTTGTAGCTTTAACAAATTTTAGTTCTTTGCTAATATTTGAAGCATTTATTCCCTTATAGCCCAATCCTCGTGTATCACAATAATTTTTACTTGCTTCTAGCACTGAGGTTAAATTGTTTGAGCTAACAATGCACTTTTCAAGTTCGAATTTTCTTCTTCCAATGTCTTAAATTTATCAAGAGCACCAGTTATTTCTGTCTCAAGGCCTTTTTTTCGAGAGAGATATACACTTTACTTCTCTTAAAAACTCTTTTGTTGAGAGTTAATCCTTGCTTCAGATTCAACAAGTTTCTTTTTGGACAAAAAAAGATCTCTTCGAAGATTCTCACATTCGAGACTTTTTGAGTTTAGATCTTATGTACGATCTTTAATAAGAGGGTTATTGAGGCGATAACTAATATAATATCCTTCGAAAACTTTCTTCAGTTTCTTGTTCTCATGACAAAGAGGAGTCATAAAACCAACGAAATCAGAAGTTCTTATTTTTATTTTCAAAGGATACAATAGTTTAGAGTATTCAGAGATATCCTCTTCTACATCTCGTTTAAAATCCGTGTCATCATCGTCGAAAATTTCATCCAACCTTTCTTGTATACGTATTTTCCAGTTGTCATCAGTTTCTACAACATTAACCAGATGAACTTGTCAAGTATATTCTTTCGTGATGATTTCATGAAAGTTTTCAGATATTGATTCGTATGTGCCATCATCAAGCGTTAATTCAAAACTCTTGATATCTTGTTTTATGTTAACTGAGTCATTCTCAAAATTTATCAAAACCATTTTTAGATTTCAGTCTTATTGGTTTGATTATGCCAAACACATAATATTTTCGTCTTTGCCCGCTCTGATACCAATTGAAAAGATGAGGGTACCCAAATACACCATAATTTTTTATTTATCAACCTATAAGTCCTCTACCAAGTGTGATCGTCTCTGGAGTAAGTCTAGACAATGCAACAAATTCAGTTCAAACTTCGTGTGATCGTCTATGGATACGAGATCGAGATAATACAACAACAAGATCACTTGTGTGATTGAATATGGATACAAGATCGAGACGATACGACAACAAAGTGTGCACTTGAAAATAGGTATTGTATTAAACCGAAACTCTATAGGATCAATATCAAGTGTTACAGAGTTAACGTATATGTGTAATTTACTTAATTATAATAACAATTATAATCCGGAAAATAAAGTAAATGGCACAACAAGATTTTGTTAACGAGGAAACCACAAATGCAGAAAAACCCCGGGACCTAGTCTAGTTTTGAATACTCCCAGAATTAAGCTGTTATACAAAATCTAATACCAACTTCGTATAGTTGAGACCAAGCAGACTACCCCAAGTTACTTAGTTTCGTCAGTATCCCTGCGCCTTCGACTTCTAGAGTCACGCACGTGAATAGCAAGTCCTTTGGATCGTATTCCAAACACCAAAAGAAGAATTTGTTTCGTAACCACTCTAATCAATATTGCTAGAAGATATTATGGAGTTATTGACAAAGGCTCTTCTGTTTAATCTAATAAACTCATTTGTCTGGTTAGATCAATTTATCTTTTGATTACTGAAATAATCAAACTCTAGATTCGCAATCAATCAATATAAATCTCAAAGAGAACCTATAAAGCGATGCCGATCTCATGCAACTAACCAATCAAGTCTATTAAAGATAAATTGTTTCTAGTTGGATCCCATCCGATCAAGGTTTGTGCACTAAATCCACAAAATACGAAAACTAATAAGAATTCTTCTTCGTCTTCAAATATTTTATTTCCTTCAATAACCTGAACAACAACACTTGAATCCTCTTGTGATCAATCACGCACAGAGCGGAGTCTGTTAACCATGTATTATCACAAGATGTCTTTAAGATGGTTCTAAAGATCCCGTCAATACTTTGATCTAGTTTAAGTGAGCCTTATATCAGAAGAGAAGGTTCCCAAGAATAAACAAACTAGGTGCAATCAAAGTTTCAACAACCGTTAGTCAATCAAATCAATAACCAAAAACTAATAACACTGCAATTATCTAATTTTCCACCAACGGTACTCGTAGAGATTCTTGATCCCGCAGAAGTCTTTAAATGAGCGGTCGTAAGAGATTTTTCCTAATTAGGGTACATTCCTCTTGGAATACACGACTCCACCAGAAACAACAATAAATGAAGTCTGCCTGGCTCTTAGGATAGTTTGCAATAAATGCAAACTCAAGTATTTATAGACCAAGGTTGTTTGGACAACAAGGAAATTCCAAAATCGAAAATATTCTCAAGATATACATTAAAGTACCTAAATTCGGTTTTCCTATTTCCAATTAATGTTAACCAATATATCCGAAAACTCTCATTGAAAAACTTCTATTATTAGTATAGAATATTAACTAATAATATTTTCCAAAGGAAATGCTTTAATTGATGTTAATTAAAACATATATGATGAAAATCAAAATTAAATGCTTTTCAATATTTCGGACTGTTAGAGCATAGCTCGGTTGAACCCACCAAGCGTTGGTATGTCAAGTTTGGTTGTCATATTTTAGTGAACCAAAACTCATTTAAAGAGTCGCTTGATTATGTACTAGAGTCAACTTCGTAAAGGTTAGCTTTAAAGTATTAGGATATGAGACATTACAAGTATTACGAAGACTTGAAGAAGTGAAGAAGTAAGGAGATACAACAACAACATCATCCTTCTACTTGAGGTTAGTGATATTTGAATTGAACTGTTTCATTCCCTAACATATCTTTCAAGTCATGCATATTGAAAACATAACTGCGAAGCATGAATGATTATACTCTAGTTAGACGTAGTATTAAGGAATATAGTACGAGGTTTATTGCTTAACCATTAAACTTTGTATATAAGACATCGACATAACCGTATGAATGCTATTGTGATTATGTATGGGTATGAGGTGAAGATTTCATCCTAGGAAATAATGATTTACATTCGTTTAAAGGAAGTAAATTCATAAACTTGTTTTGTGAATCGAAAGGGAAATCACTAGGCTTATTGGTATTGTTATTCATTGCATATCTTTTGAACTACCAATATGTGTGATTAGTATAACCGCTCATGACTTGTTTATGTTCTTGGTAAAACTATTCACAAAGACCTGACTTTTGTATTGGTATGACTTTTATTAGTGTAACCGATCTTAAGTAATCACCTGAGATGGTATGATCGATTTAGTGTTATTGGTATGACCAACTCTAGGCAAAGGGAAACCGATCCTAGTAAGAGGTGCAACCTATCACAATAAGGGAATCTGTTAGAGCACTGCTCGGTGGAACTCGTATGCATTGCTATCTCAAGCATGTTTGTCAATGTTAGTGATCAAAACTATAAGTCTTGATTCTAGTCTACTATAGCTAAGTGTCGGACTAGGATAGAAAGTGTAGTTGAGCTTAAGAACTCCATGGCGATCATCATACAAGACGAAGAACTACTTAAGGAACTGGTAGAACTTCATCGACTAAAAGGTATGTGGAGACTTGAACTTATCTATCACTCAAAAGTCTATCTACTTTATATCTCCTACCTATCTTGAGACAAAATTCGTTTTGCCATATAGACTTTGATTATACACATTTGCTATTTCGATCCGAGTTTATCTCGCCTATTTATTTCTCGAAATATGTGTTGGTAAGCTTTCGCTTTGGCCAAGTTCATCTTTACCTAGTGACGAAAGTCATGTTATGTTTCAATCACTTTGAAAATGGCTTTGACGAAAAATAGTTTGTGAATAACAACTATATAACGTCCTCTAAGAATGTTTCAATGATTGAAATGAGAGTTTAGATTATATAACCATTGTTGGATATAAGCATTGTGTGGAAACGCATACATGTATAAGTCCTTATTCCTTGAACCGAAGTATGCTTACTTTGTTGATCGAGAAAACCGGAACAACAAATTCGCGAATCGTCGAGGTTCTCATCCCGAGAAAACCTGTTGGAGTTTGTAAACTTCTTCCGGGAACTTAAGTCCGCGAACCTAGTCCGCGTACTTGAGTTGGTTATTTCTAAAGACAATTATTTGTGAACTTATACTTATAATAAACTAAGGAATGCAATTTGCAAACCGTGGCTATAAAGTTCATGAATCGATTCGAGTGAATCAAATCGTTTTTGCTTCGATTGTGTCTTGTATACTTCTATAAGATCTAAGCAATTGAACAACTCTCTACTAGTTCATTTGAGTCATTTGAACTAGTTATGGTGAAGAAGAATATGGTTAATATGAATATGGCTAACCATTTGGTTAATTATTGTTGAACCAACAAATGTACATGTTTGGGTACGGTTACACAAGCCTAGAAACGTGCATTTCATTTGTGTGTAACAAGCTAACTTTTCGATCCAACAGTTGAAAGATATTAGCTTGAATCTAATCAGGTTTTCATCTAACGGTGAATATTAATGCTTTATTACTAAGCTAACATTGATTCCAAACCTTGATTTGAAAGAATATATAAGGGAGAACTCTAGCAACTGGGAAAACTAATCCCCGCTCCTTCGGTGTGATACTAGTTGTATAAGATAGATTTGATTCTCCTTTAACCTTTCTTTCCGAGACCCTGTAGGTTAACGACTTGAAGACTTCATTGGGATTGTGAACCAGACCGATACTACTTTCTTGTAGTTGTGTGATCTGATCTTGCGGTTTCTATCGTATTGAGTACAA
Organism: Papaver armeniacum; assembly: GCA_023531295.1. Classification (NCBI taxonomy): domain Eukaryota; kingdom Viridiplantae; phylum Streptophyta; class Magnoliopsida; order Ranunculales; family Papaveraceae; genus Papaver; species Papaver armeniacum. The sequence goes on from JAJJWW010013658.1 coordinate 14,776, forward strand.
TCGTAATGATTGGCTTGATATTGATATCTCTGATAGGCAAGATATAAAAGTAGTCACAAACATCTTCGTATCATCGTTTGTGATTCAAAAATATCTTATTTCGCCGCATCGATTAAGATTATTGTGAGGTGATTGATAATACTAGGCTGTTCTTCGGGAATATAAGTCGGGTTATCAATTGGTTCTTGTTCACCTTGATTTATCAAAAGACTGAACAAAACTCGTAGGTATTTCGTGGGAGATGATTTATCTATTACCGTAGACTTTTCTCGTGTGATCTGATTTGTTTATTAAAGTCGTCGACTTTGGGTCGTAGCAACTCTTAGTTGTGGGTGAGATGCCCTAAGGGAATCAAGTGCGTAGTATCCCATTGGGATCAGAGACGTAAGGAGCGCAACTGTACCTTGATCAAAGTGTGGAGATTGATTGGGGTTCAACTACAGTCCAGACCGGGTTAATTTGTAGTAGGCTAGTGTCTCAGTAAGGTTTAATACAATGTGTGTTCAACTGGACTAGGTCCCGGGGTTTTTCTGCATTTGCGGTTTCCTCGTTAACAAAATTCTGGTGTCTGTGTTATTTCAATTCCGCATTATATTTTGTTATATAATTGAAATATCACAGGTTGTGCGTTAGTTAAATCAATTAGAATATCCAACCTTTGGTTGTTGATTTACATTGATTGACACTTGGATATTGGTCTTTGGTACCATCCAAGTTATCTCTCTTGTATTTGATTAGACTCGCAGATTTCTATTTGCTTGAGTAAGAATTAAATCGAGAGATCGAGATAATATAACTCTTTGATATACTTTATTAAGATTGAGTCTAGTTGATTCTCTTGAAAGTATATTGGATTTAGTCCATACAGATTGCTAATCGAAATATTAGGTGTGGTTGTTGTACCCCCGCTTTTTCAGAATCGATCCTTGTATGAGGTGCAACAAGTTTCTAGATATTGGGAACCGATCCTATGAACATGTAAACACGTTTTTATACATTGGGAACCGATCCTATGGACATGTGCAAAAAATACAAGTTAGATACCATATATATGTGGGGAACCGATCCTAGTACCTAGTCAACCGAATTTTTAGAAAGCTAGTGTGACTAATCCAGTACTCACATGGAGGTAGAGCCGAAACTTGTTTTGGTAGAACCGTGAAACCCATGATTGGTGATTGAGTGTTCTTAATCAATCACATAGTTCTTGAAAGTCAGATGAACCAATTCTAAACCTGTTTGGAAGTGTGGCAAATCGGTTTCAATATTGTAAGTATGAAATAGGACTTGCAAAGTAATGATGTCGACATTCTTTGAACATGTGCAGTAACGCTTATCTTTTATTGTTCAAAGATATTCCTTAATAGCTAAAGGAAAAAATCCCGGATCGAAATATAAGTTGAGAATTTTTTTAATTAAGGTTTTTAATTCAATTTTTGGAAATGAAAATTAGTAATGTGTATTTACTAATTGGAGATTTTCTAAGATATTTTCGGTCAATGTTTGGACAAAGCATTTCCAGGAATTATGGAAATCGAATTTGGAATATAATGCATATCTTGAGAATATTTTCGGTTTTGGAAATTCCTTGGTGTCCAAACTTCCTTGTCTATAAATATCAAAGTTTGCATTTCGAGCAAACTAATCCTCGAGCTAGCAAAACTACCTAGTTGTGTTGTTATGGGTGGAGCCGCCTATTCGGAGAGGAAAGTAACCTAATTAGGCGAAATCTCTTACGACCGCTCGTTTTAAAGACTTCTTTGGGATTGAGAAGCTCGATTTGTACCGTTGGTTGGAAACTAGATAATTGCGGTTTATTATTAGTTTTCGATTGATTTGATTGACTAACGTTTGTTGAACTTTGATTGCACCTAGTTTTTTTATGCTTGAGAATCTTCTCTTCTGATATAAGATTCACTCAAACTAGATCGAAGTTTCGACGGGGATCTTTAGACTGTTTGTAGATCTAAAGACGTCTTGTGATAATCCATTGTTAACATACTCCATTCTGTGTGTGATTGATCACAAGAGATTCAAGTTGATTGTGTGAAGGTGTTTATTGAAGATCTAAGAAGATTTGAAGACGAAGAAGATTTCTGATTTGGGTTCATAATCTTTGGTGTGCACAATACTTGTTTCGGTTAAAGAGGATCCAACTATAATCGGTTTATTCTTGTGGTAGATTGGATTGATTAGTTGAGTAGATCAACATCAATACGTGTCTTTGTGATTAAAAGTATTGATTACAAAATCTTAACAATTACTTTGGTAGTTGTTTATAAGATAGGTCTAATAACCTGACAAACTCTCAGACTTCAGCCTTTGCCATTCACTTCAACCAATTGCATGTTCCACTGTGGGGTGAGAATGAGAAATTAACTAATTTGCATATCTCCCTGGAGTTTCTCTTATTAGTAGATTTATAGAGATAGCTCTGGTCCTTGAATTTTGGAACAAATTCAACCGTCCACCATTGAACTTTAACGAACAGTTGGATGATACAACACGTGAGGGGATAAAATGGGTAGTTCATGACTAAATACACATACATGTTCGTGCCACATATGGCAAACGTCACAATTTAAACAAGTAAGTTAGGCCTATTCCTATGCAACATGTCAAAAAAATGAGTTTAGCATGCCATGTGGCATGGCAAATGAGTTTTTCCATTATGGTAGATATGGCAAATTTGATTAAAAATATATATTTAATTGTGTTGGGTGGGTCCCTAATGAAAAAAAAATATATTTGTGTTTGTGTGGTGGGGTATTCACAAAAAATTTAGTATTATTGTATAATCAGTGGGACCCTTTAAATATAAAAATATATTATAAAAGTGAAAAAGTATGAGAGAAGGAGAGATAAAATATATATACTCGGAAATAAAGTCTTTATCGCTGGAGAAAAAGAGACTATCGTTGGAGATAGAATGACCATCGAGAGATGGAAAGACCATCGAGCGATGGAGTCTTTATCGCCCGATTGAAACTCCATCGTGTATGCCTATATGTTATTACTGACATATAGGCATATGAGTTTGACACTTTGACATACCCATAGTGGGTGCATATATGACAAATCTATGAGTTTGCCATACCCATAGGAATAGGCCTTACTGGTATTAAACAATTCAGGGGGAAAGCTGTATCACTAACAGGGGTTTATCCCACGGGTGAGTTTAATGTATTGTGAATTTTGGGGATTTTGAGGGAGTGTAAGAGAGTGTAGGGAGTTTGAGAGAGTTTGGTGTTTTGAGTTTATGGAATTTGGGAGACTCTTCCAAAATCTCTACTCTTTTGAGAGATTTGTAGTGAGACAAAAATACACTGTAAACTCCCCAAAACTCCACAAAACAACTAATTCCCTAGCATTCTAGGGTTTTACTACTAACAGGGAGTTCAAGAGTTTCTTTCAAACTCCCCCACGACTAGTGGGGGTTTTCTAGGGAGTTTGGGAGACTCTTTTAAACTCTTCCACGACTAACATAGATTCTAAGAGACTCCTTCGAACTTCCCCACGACTAATGGGTAAAAACTGACCTACATGGAAACAATCCGCGAACTAATGTAACTTTAATACTCCCTCCGTCCCAAATTAGTTGAGTCATTTGTAGTTTGCACAATTATTAAGGCAAGTAGAATATGTTTAAGTACTTTTTACAAGTATGCCCTTATGGATAATAACTTGTAAAACTTAGAAATGATTTATCTCTTGAACTGTACCACGATTTTTCGTAAACTTTATACCGTTGAAAAGATGGCTATCAAATTATACATATTTCTTATAATAACAATAATCAATTAAAAGGTAGTTTTAGAAATATCCCCTTGATTAGTAAAATAGGCTAAATAGCTCATCTATTTATGGGACAAAATTTAAAACCATTTGGCTCAACTAACTTGGGACGGAAGGAGTACGTAATACGAGGTGTATTAGGCCGGACGATTTTTAACGAAAAGTTCCTAACTTAAGTCTATTTCTGTTAATGGGGGTACCATATTGCCTGGGGTATACCAACCCAAAGGCAAGAGATGTTTTGTCCTACTTGGTTTTTGGTACACCCCCAAGCAATATGATACCCCTATTAGCAATGTTGGAAAAGAGGGTATTGCTCTTGGTATTAGACCTTTGGACGATCTTAATATTGCTTGCAAAATTTATCTGGAAGTTCTTAGAAGATAAGGACTGTTTATGGGGCAAAATCATTGAGATCGAAATACCTGAGACAGCCAATTTTTGGGATGTGAAAATAGACTAAAAGCTGTTTCTATAGGAGAGCTATGTCAAACTGCAGAGGACACATGGAAAAGAACTGCATTTGGGCCGTGGAAATGGTTAAAAAGTCCGCAACGGACTATTTGGCCACTACTCAGATCAATCAAAACACTGCAAATGCTCAAAAAAAAAAAAAAAAAAAAAAAAAAAAAGTACACCCTCACCTTTACTGACTAAGCAAAAATAAGAAGTAGAAAAAATGATCCAAAGATTCCAAACAACATCAAAATATGTATACAGTAGAAGTTGGCAGATTCATATTACCTCCCTGCAGACAACTGCAAATCATCACAAAAGATAAAACAGCAAACATAACATAGTTTCATCAAGGAGATGACAGAGGTAATAATATGGGGGAAATGTTTGACAAACAAATTCACAAGACTGATAAACGGTTCTTTTGCAGTTTGTTATCTTGCTCCAAAGTAAAACTCTACATAACTAGGGAGTGAGTTTGGGTTGCTAGTGTTGTATAATGGAAATGAATACTCTGTCAGGATGTATTGATCGGGAATGCTAGCTCACTTCTTCATCCGCTATTGCTTTCACCCCCAGCCTGTTTAATATATAATCAAATTACAAACCAAAATAGCTTAGTACTGATGAAATGAGGAGTTCCAGCATAAACGATACAAAAAGACTGTAATAAAGATTATGCTGTACAGATTATCACTCTCTTTTATGTATTCTCGAAGCATGCTAATGTTGGAATCATATGCTTACTAGGTTGCATGTTTCGGGTCATTAATATAATGTAACTACTAGTGGCACATCAGTAGCTTTATCACCTAAAAAAAAAAAAGTTCATGCCTGATCACCAAATAACATAAAACATGACAACTCATGCATAAACTCTATAGAATGTTCAACATAGAACACTACTAAAGCCCTGGCTCAACAACTTGAGACAGGTGATATCTCAAACAAATATATAATTCAAATAAACCACCCAATATTTCGCATGCTAAAAATCCACAGGTAGGTGAAGATTTTTTTACTAGCAAAACACGTCAGTCGAAGATAACACTGTGAGCCCAGTACCACCAAGCAAGCCAGCATACTCATGGATGATGCACTGATGGTGGCAGACATTAATAAGGCATCAAACTTCAAAAAGTTACTGCTTTAATTTGGCAGTAACCAACTTTCATGGACAATGAAACAGCATGACTCATGTATAGCCGGAATCTAACAAACCAGCATGGTGACTGATTCCCAAAAGATACCTAAAGGTGTTTAACTCTAGTCGAGAAGATTTATTGTGCAACAACGAGATCATATTTCATTCAACAAACTATGTGAGCTTAAAACACCTTCTCATTAGTACCAGAAGCAAGAATGGTAGAACATGAAAATAGTTATGAGCAGGAGGTTGTTATTCTATCCAAGGCATACACTAGACAATGGATCAATCAAAACATGGAACACCAGATAGACTTCACATACCATGGAAAGCATAAATCAACCGCTAAGCTTCATATTTTGTTATCATAGTACAAACAAATGCAGTGTGCAGTGGCGGAACCAGCCATTCATGTAAAGGGGGGCTAAAAAAAATTCTATAAATATATTGAAGTTTAGTGGGCTAAATACTAAATCATGGTGGGCTAAATCCAAAATATTTGATAAAACTAAGGATGAAAATGTGATTATTTTGATTTTAGGGGGGGCTAGAGCCAGGGTTAGTCAACCCTTGGCTCCGCCCCTGGCAGTGCGAAATACAGACAAAACAAGGCTGGCACTGACCCCTGGACAACTATCTTATAAAAAGTTTAAAGAAATTATCATTTACCTGTGTCGATGGCTTTGTGGGCTCAGCTGCCTTTACGATGTTACCCTGGCACATCCCACATACAGGCCTTGGATTGTTGTCCTCCACAATTTTACTTATTTCCGCAAAAATCAACGCTTTCTTTTTTCTGAAGTTTTCATACTGAGGTTCATCAATCTTTTTAAGGTTCATATTTCCAACCACCTGAATCTGCAAATCAGGAAGTTCCAAATGGAGGTCTTGTCACAAACCAGATGGATATTAAACGTTCTTATATTCTATTTTGTAGTTAGTACCAAATTCAGGCAAAAGGGAATAAAAATTACATTGGAGGGAACTAATGAAACAATAGATTCCAGTGAGTTCACATGGGAATTCCACAAAGGTGACATTCTCACTTTGAAGGGAAGATGGATATTCAGACAAACTAAAATTACCATACCTAAGTGCTGATACACACGTGCGGCGTGTGATTAATATGAGGAATTGTTGCCTTATAATACATGGGTGAAATGGGGAAAACTAGCAAAATGTAGGGATGCCATGAACTAGACTGCTAGAATAAGCCATTTTGGAGCTGTTTCCGAGACACGTCATAATAGTAGCTATATACATTTATACATAGGCAATACTCTGAAAGACTGAAATATCTCGCTGTGGTTCTCTAGTTGATCAACTAATTATGGGAAATCAGGCAAACCTAATACGAACACATGGAACAGTATGTATTTCAGTTTTTTGTACTGTCTTTAGTAATTGCAAGGAGCTCTGACAGGCATTCAACGACTGACATTCTGCTTTCTTTCAGAAGCCTCTTGCTTTCACTCTTGGTCGATCCATAGAAGAAAGAATAATTTAGGCCAAAAAAATGACAATGGTGATAGCAAAATGTTAGAGAGGGCTAAGTGCTTAGAAGTTCAAGATTCTTGCTCTTACAAGTACCTCATTACTCATTAGGATACTGGTGGAATTTACCTTTCACCAGTGTGTACCATTTTCAATGAGTCTAGCAAGGATACTAAAACATAACTACTTGTAGGAGCACGAACTAAAATTGGTATCCAATTAAAACAATGGAAGGCAATTAAATCCCATAGTTCCTTTTGTCTTCTGCTAAGTTATTCCCAATGGTGTTCTGTCACTTGATATTTGAGTATGTACTAGGCAAACATAATCTTTAAGTATACAGATATCACAGCTATGGTTCGAGATGGTCATCACTTTAACACTAGTGGTATAATGAAATACAAGAATAGTCTCCATATTAGAAATGGATGAGTTACCTTATAATTGGGGAGAGTGATAGCAAAGTTGTGAAGCTTTTGACCACTCAAAACTGGTTCAGCCTTCATGTGCTTTACAATCAACTCACAGATTTTCTTGTGCTGTTCTTTAACATCGAAAGTCATTTGAAAACTCAGTAATTCCTTTATGCCAGCCTCACGTGATATATTTCTGATAAGGGAGCGGTTTGCGCTAGTATTTTCAACACCAAAACGTCCATGAACACCTTCAAGTACAATAGTCGAGTATCCAATTTGCTTCACTAAGCAATCCTCGCCCTTGTACTCAACCAAATCCCCCTTCTTGAAGTGCGGCTGATCTTGATGAATTCTGGAGAGAACCAATGCTCCTAGGGCTAGTAAAACCTGTCATTAACATAAACAAGTGAAAAAAAAATGAAAAAGGAAAATGCAGGGACACAATTGAAAGCAACAGTTAAGATTTATACCCAACCAATAGTGGAAACAGCAGTATTATAGACAGCAACTCTCATTCCTGAATCTGGAATGAGAACTCCAATCTGCTTGAACACATCCTGAGCAGGTTTAAGAATGACCTGCAAAATAAAATAAAAATTGAAACACATACTCTAATTGGTGAATATTGAACAAGGTTAAACAACAGAGAGTATTAGGTAGAAGATTTATTTACACTAAAAGCTGTAGCTGTTGGTTCTGGAGGAGCTTTCTTAAAGAAAAGCGACTTCACCACCATAGAATTTTGGTACTTCTTCACCACCAGAATAGGTTTTGCTTTTGTCGGAAGATACAGATTGCTCGGTGTTCTCAACAAATTAGGACCAGTAAAAGCACAGGATCGCATAATCTCCATCTACAGAAAAGAAATTTTTCAAAATCAGATAAGGAATCGATTGGAAAAGCCTGAGAAACAATCAAGACAAAATTCATAAACAAGACATACCAAAACTCATAAACCCTAAATTAAGACAACAATCTAATAGATGATGATGAAGAAACAAAAATTGAAAACAAGGAAATCGATCAAAAAAGAATCGAAAACAAAGAGAGTAGATGATGAAATTAGAATGACTTACTCTGTGATTGCGAGGGATACAGGTGATGAAATGCGGGAAGAGAGAGAACCCTAGTAGTGTGTAGAGAATAGAGTTGTGGGTGGACAGTTGTTTCTCCCTTCTCTTTCGGTTCTTCGTGGGAGATGGAGCGAAATTGAAATTTAAAATATTTAAAAGAATAAGAAGAAGAAGAAATCGTAAGAATGCTGCGTGTTTCCAGGAGTATCAATGCATCACAGAACCCATGATCTAGACGCTTCCTTGGCTTTCTCATCAGATGAATAAAACGAATCCTATGGACACTAATCAGCGAAACCAATGACCCAAACATGATGAAACAAATCAAAAGTGCAAGGAGGGTTTTAGCGAGTGATTGAATTGAATCGGGTTTTGGTGAGTGATTGAATTGAATCTGAGTTGAAGGAGAGGAAAGAACATTTTGCGTTTTTTTCTAAAAGGGGAGGAGGAATGGAAACTATGGAAGTGAATGAAAAGATGAGGGAGAGAGGTTGAACTTATAGGTACAAATCTAGACATATCAACGGTGGAGATTTTATCTCAATCGAATCTTGAGGATAAGTTGAACGGCTGAAACTAATCGGGTACTTCATTCCATATTTATTTATTCTCTCTCCTCGAATAACGCTTTTTTTTTTTTTTTGGATAACTGAGAAATTTATTATTAAGAATTGTCTGGCTCAAAGAGCCTGGATAACTTCAAATTAACATAACTAATATCATGGCTGAATTCCTCCAAAACTAACTTGTTCTTCCTAACAATTTTTGAGATGGAGTCAGCAACATGATTAAGATTCCTACTAACATAAATAATTTTGGAATACTGAAAAGAGTTTAACAATAATTTGATGGCTCTTATGATTTTCCTATTAACCCAACTGACATGAAGGGTGTTATTATTGATAGAGTTGACGATCAAGCTTCGCATCTCGCACTCAACCGGATTTTGTTCAGCCCATTTCCTTCGCCCATCGCAAACACCTGCACTGCTCTACATTCTCCCGTTTCCGCATCATTCATTCCAACCGCATAAGATCCTTGAACCCCGTGCACTCCCCGCAAAATTATACGTAACCATGCCGCTCCACCTTCATTAGTGTCAAGATTAAAAGATGCATCCACAGAGAATTTAAACACATCAATTGGTTCTATGTATTCATCATTGTGAGCAACACTAGACCCCGCATCATGAAGAACGTGTCAAGAATGCAAGAGCCGATAAACTATCGCCTAAACTACCCCGCACGCATTATTGAAACTATCTAATCGAAACCGAATTCTAGAAACAATATGCATATGGTTTAGTTTTTTCTCCGGGAAAATGCAATCACATCTTTCCTTCCAGATTATCCAGCTACCAACCATTAGCAGTGATCTCCAATTATGTACATCATCCACACCCACATTCTGGACATTCTGAAACCAAGATATGATCCACTCCCTTACTGACTGACAATTGATAAGAATTTGATCAATATCAATGTTTAGAGACCTCTAGATCGCCTTTAGCATGATTGGCAGCCTAATAAGGAGTTGAAAGAAAGTTTCATCTTCTTTTACAAATTTCACAATGTGTTTCCAAGTCGACATTGCTTGAGAAAGTCTTGTCCTCAGAGGGAAAAATTCCCCTTCAAACACTTCCATGTAAAAAGCTTAACACGATGTGGAAGCTTCATTTTCCATGCAGCCTTCCAAACCGATTTGGAACCGTATTTAAATCGCTTGTTGTCGCATTCTAGCTTCGTAAGTTTATTATAGGTGCTCTTGATCTGTGAAATTGCCATCCTTAGGGAAGCCCAGCATTACATCTTCTTCATTCTTTGATTTGCATATTCTTTGATTTTCTACAACATCGGGGTGTGAAGAACATCTCAGTATGGTAAATTCAGTTTATCTCGTGCCAAAAATGATTAACTCACCGACATAGACTAACCGATAATGATTAGGTGTAAAGGATCCACTTTTATGTCAAGCCAAATGATCCACCGTCAATCCATATCTTAGTTTTCTTCCATTGTTGACTTCCATGATGTAGTTTTGTCGCAAAGATAGACAAGCCAAGTTCAATCCCCTTCCAAGTCCAAGATGAGTTTTTCTTTCACCTGTAATATGTAAGAAATCTTCCCTTTTAAAGTATTTTGCCTTAAGAATTTTTGTTGACAAAATATCCGGTCGTCGACATATTCTCCATGCAACTTTGTGAGAAGAGCATGATTTAGCATTTCCAAATCCCTAAAGGCTAGACCTCCCAAATCCTTTGATAAACTCATATTTTGCCAAGAAATCAAATTGAATCCTCTATTGGACTTATAACCCCACCCGTAACTTCCTTTGTAAAGAATCAAGTTTCTTGATAAGTGTTTTAGGAATTTTAAAAGTACTCATCGGGTACATGGGCACCGAATTCGAACCTGCTTTCACCATTGTTGATCCGCCACCGATGAAGGTTAATTTCTTGCCAATTACCAAGTCTTCTTTCAAAAGCGCTTTGTGTCTCTTTGAAAGCTTTCACTTTGACTTCCCAACTATAAGAGGTGAACCAAGATACTTCTCATTTTCCTCCATAACTTTAACTCCTAGTATGTTGCTGATGTTGTTGCATAATGAAGGATCCATGTTGTTGCTATAAAACACAGATGATTTGTCAAAATTGATGACCAGACCAGATTGTGAACTGAAATCTTGCAGAACATGCAATAGATTATTCACACAAGTTAAATTTGCTTGAGTGAAATGAGACAATCATCCGCAAAGAGTATGATTTATAGGTGGTGCATCTCTTGCAACAAAGATTACGCCTTGATTGCTTTAGATTCTTGAGTTGCTAGAAGAGTTCTTGAAAACCATTCCATGGAAATTATAAATAGATAAGGAGATAAGGGATATCCTTGTCTAATGCCTCTTGTAGGAGAAAATTCTTCACAAGGAGTACCATTAAGAATGACTGACAATAAAGTAGTGTTGATGCATTGATGTATTAATTGACACCATGTTTCACAAAATCCAAAACTGTTTAGAACTTTAAGTAGAAAAGGCCATTCAAGTCTGTCAAAAGCTTTGGACATGTCAAGCTGGAGAGATAGCCAACCACTTTCACCTTCTTTCTTCTTCATAGAATGAATCAATTCATGAGCTATCATGGTATTGTCATTGATCAATCTCTCTGAAACATAAGCAGCTTGATAGGGTGAAATAATTCTCTCCCTTAAAGACTTCATTCTATATACTAAAATCTTTGAGATGATTTTTTAAGAACTATTGCAAAGCCCTATGGGTCCGAAGTCTGAAGGAGTACAAGGTTTATTCTTTTTTTGGAATCAATGAATTATAAGTTTTATTTATCTGTGTTGGTAAAAACTTTGAACTGAAAAAGTTCTTTACCATATCACAGACATCTTCTCCAACTATGTTCCACTGAGACTTATAGAATCCTGCTTGAAATCCTTCAGGTCCTGGTGCTGACCAACTCTCCATGCTCTTCAAAGTTTTATGAATCTCCTCATTAGAAGGTGGCAAAAGAAGTAATTTGTTGTCTTCCTCTGATATAAGAGTTGGTATGTTAAGATAATGATGTTCTTCAATAGTTGGATTATTAGAAGTTCTTATACTTTTAAAATGATTGGTAAGCAAAGCATCAATGTCTTTTCTTAAGTGTAACCATTCACCATTTGCATTTCTTATAGAGTCAATATTGTTTCCGTCCTCTTTCTTTTGTTATAGTATGAAAATACCGTGTATTGTAATCCATCTCCTTGACAAAATTATCCCTTGAATTTTGTCGGTAAAAGTCATGCTGAATTTCGTGTCATTTGTCCAACTTTCACCAATTGTAAACTGCCTTGTATTCCCTCGAGAAAAAGGTAGAGTTTGTATGGCGATAATCGCTCTTATAAGGAATCAACTTTTTGGTTAATATCACCAAAGTGTGTTTTATTCCACTTTGAAAGTGTGATTCTTGTAAATTGGAGTCTCTTGATAAGTTTATGCCCCGAAGAACCTTGAACTGACTTTTCCCAAGCTCTAGCCACCTCAGCTGCACAAGAACTGTCATTTAACCAAGTCCTAAAAAATTTGAAAGGCTTTCATAGCTTTGGTTGAGAGTAATCTGCTACTAACATTATATGACAATAATCACTGCCAACTTGTGTCAGATGAAGAAGTTTAGAATCAAAGAACTGATTGCTCCAGTGACTATTAATTAAAGCAAAATCTATTCTAGACCTTTTCTTCAAAGGCCAAGTTGTTATTTGACCATGTATGTTCTCTCGCCTTATGAAACCCAAATCTTCTAAGCCAACTTCTAGAAGTATATAATTAACAAAACCATCACTAAGAAGAAGAACTTGAGGAAGAAGTATCAATTAGATGAAAATTTAGATCTCCTATAAGAACCCAAGGCTGAGAAATATTTAAACCAATGTCTCTGATGAACTCACATTGCGTTTTCTTTTTAGTGTAATCACATTACCCATACATACAAGACAATAACCATTCTGGTTGACTTGGATCACTCTGCACAGCTGCATGAATCATGTTGTTCTCACAACTAACCACATCACAAACAAAGCCATCCTTCCACATAAGAACAAGACCCCCAGACATGCCAATTGGTTGGAGATATCTAGCATTAGGAAATCTAAAAGGATCTAATAAAGTTTTCATTTTATCTTCATGTAATTTAGTTTCACAAAGGAAGATAATATCTGGATTTTGTGTCCTTATGTTATCTCTGAGGTGATCTCTTGTGGCTGTAGTTTTAAGCCCTTGAACATTGCAAGAAACAACTCTCATGTTGCAAGAAAAGATTAGGAAAAAACAAATCAAGACTAAATTACTATTATTTGCGTGCTTCCTAATCAATGGTATGCATGAAAACAAAAACACCTGAGTAATAAAAGCATGCAGGGAAAATAAGGGTTGACAAAATAGTGCAATATAGAGAAATCTGTGAATAAATGACCTAGTAAAGAATTTAAGCCAATAAACTGACAGAAATAATGTTAAGTAAAAGAAAAATTGCAACGGAGAAGTAAAGTTTAGATATAAAACCTGATTCCCCTTTTTAACATTTGCCGTTTGATTATCTCCAGTATTGACCCTATGAGCAGTCTGGTCAGATGTGGTGAGATTCATTGGTGTTCTTTGAGAAGAAGTCTCAGAAATCAAGGGCCTTTCGACAATAGTGTTGTCAGCTCTAACACGCTTTCCCAACCTGCGTGTTATTGACAGCAGGACAAGAATTGGACTTTATGGCAGCAATATTTTTACGAATACTCTCAGTCTTGCCAAAAAAGTACGGTTTATCATGAGTCTTCTTTAGATAGTTTGCAGCAGCTTTGCAGACATATTTTGAATGATTGATCACGTAACACTCAGTGCAAATGTTATTAGGTTACCTCTCATAAAAGAATTTTTGCCACTTAGTTACACTTTCCAAAGTCGTGCACTTAACTCCTCTCCTCAAAGGCATTGATAGATCAACATTCACACAAACCTTCACAGGTGTGGTGCCTATAGGGATATCATCTTTAGGTTCAACTCGTAACTTCACCCATAAGCTCACCAATCTTCGTGATCGAAAAACATTCATGTGCTCCGGAGAATATACTTGAGTCAGATTCAAAATCGCCGAAAACCCCAATGCTTTTCATCAGATCATTTCGGTGTATGTAATCATGTACCACCCTAAGATGTTTGTTGATAATCCAGGGTCTTTCTTCAATAACCTTATTCAAGAAATCCCATTCATTAAACTTGAAAATCATCAAGTTAGGCTCGCCTTCAATATTCTTTAGATTATCCAATGTTAAAAATGGCCAAGTAAAGGTGATATACTTTTTTCATCAGGTCATAGCTCATCCTCCCCTTCGATGATGACTTTGCCTATAACACTAGCTTCCCACTGCATTCATTCTTTTATTCAAGGGTGTTGTCTTGGACATAAACCGCAACCTCATTAGTATCTCCACTCAAAGGTGGCCTGCTTAAACTTGTTAACCAGATCAATACTTGATCTTTGGAACTTCCTTCCTCCATTTTTCTTTTACTCTAAGGTTAAACTTTTCCAATATGTTTAGATATACAAAGTCTATCGAGGAGTATAGAGATGTATTCTTGTAGTATTAGAATATCTAAGAGGGTAGTTTACGGAAAAGTAATTAGGGTTGTGAGGGTAGAATTGACTGAATAATTGTTTAGTGTATAATTGCGGATTATCTTTCTTGCTATTAATATGGTAACAAAATGAGAGCATATATTTCCCAGTTTGGTGCAAAGCATAGCTGTCTATGAACGTATGGAGTGAAAATAGGAGTAAAATCAGCTTAATGCACTGATTTTTGAGGTTTTGAAAATTTTTGAATTTTGGGGGTAAGGGTAAGGGAAAATCCGATTCCCGACGAGTTAACACTTTGTCGAGACTTCTTCAACAAAGCACCATTAGCAAAAGCTTTGAATCCAACACAATCTAATCCATTGAGCAAAAGCTCATAGACAAGCTCAAGCAAAATGATTAATACAAAATGTTCTAAGCAAAAGCCATTTGAAATAATAACTAGTCGCAAAATCGAAAGAGGAAACAAGATGGCTAAGAAGACATGAAACACAAGGAGGAAGAAAACATATTAAGATGACATTCAACAGAGAAAAGTAACTAACGATGATCTTAAAATGCACACATAAACATCACTGAACTAAAACACATTCAAAAATAATGCAAAATAATCATAGAAACTATGAGAACAAGAAGAAAATTAACAAATTGAGTCAACTCAGCTTATAGCCCGATCCTCAGAGGTGTTTGGAATGGAGATACGAATAACGCTAATTTAATTTTCAGAGCTCAGCATAAATCCAATGAAGACGGACAAAAATATCATACAAGTTTTAGCCACGTGGACGAACAAACACAAATTTGAATATTAAAAAGAAAAATAATCTCGGTTATGATCGAACCTTGAGATGATCCTCGAAACAAGTTGAGACGATCAGTTCAACTTTACGAACAATGCTAATTTAATTTTCAGAGCTACCAGAGTAAATCCAACAGAGACGCGCAAAAATATCATATTTGATTAGCCACGTGGACGAACAAACACAAGTTTTGAACTGTGGAACAAAATAATATTCTCGATAGTGATCGAACCTTCAGATGATCCTCGGAATAAGTTGAGACGATCGTCTAAGACCTGGACGATCGGTTCAATTTTACGAATAACGCTAATTTAATTTTCAGAGCTATCAGAGCAAATCCAATGGAGACGGGTAAAAATCTCATATTTGATTAGCCACGTGGACGAACAAACACAGTTTTGAATAGTGAAAAGAAAAATAATCTCGGTAGTGATTGAACCGAAGGCGAAACCATGGCCAATCGTTTATGACATGGACGATTGGTTCAACTTTAAACTACAACAACAACATTTCGGCGTTACGAGATCTTTATTAAAGAGGTTTTTATCGGCTAAATACATATCTTGAAAAAGAAAAAAATAACGTAGTATTATAAATTAATTTGATTTAAAAAATATCATAGTATTTGATTAGCCACGTGGATGGACAAACATAGTTTTGATTTAAAAAAAAAATCTCGGTGGTGATCGAACCTGAGATGATCCTCGGAAGTTGAGACGATGTTCAACTTACAAACAACGCTAATTTAATTTTCAGAGCTATCAGAGTAAATCCAACAGAGACGCGCAAAAATCTCATATTTGATTAGCCACTTGGAAGAACAAACAAGTTTTGAATTGTGGAGAAAAAAAAATTCAGGTAGTGATCAAACCTTCAGATGATCCTCGGAACAAGTTGAGACGATCGTTTAAGACCTGGACAATCGGTTTCAACTTTACGAATACCGCTAATTTAATTTTCAAACCTATTAGAGCAAATCGAATGGAGACGGGTAAAATCTCATATTTGATTAGCCGTGGTGGAATGTTAAACACGCTTTTGGAATAGTGAAAAGAAAAATAATCCCGGTAGTTATCGAACCGAACGGCGAAACCATGGCAGATCCTCCTAAGTTAAAATGATCCTCGAACAAGTTGAGACAGCCGTTTAAGACCTGAACGATCGGTTCAACTTTAAATTGCAACAACTATATTCCAACAATCATAGAACTGTTATTCTTTTACACACACCAAAATTCATTGTTTTTCTTTACTATTGTTCTCCACTATTTATTTTTTTAATAATTTGTATTTTAGTTCCTCTAAAATTTTCAACGGAAATGTTTCAAATTTGCAATTTTTCTGAAGCCAGATTTGAAATTGTTGTTGCAAAAACATGTGTTCTTTAAGGAAAAAACATGGTATTAAAAAGGAAATAAGAATTCAAGTTTTAGAAGTTAACTCTCAGAAAAAGTCAGCTTTCCAAAAAGCAAAAAGAGATTAAATTTTGAAAGTTAATAATCGATGTTATAAAAACCAAGGATAAACTCTTTGTTAGAGAATTGCTCGTTCAAACTCGCAAGCGTTGCTATCTCAATATTTTTGTCAAGTTTAGTTGTCAAAACTATAAGTCTTGATTTCTAGTCTACTTATAGCTAAGTCTCGCATTAGGATAGAAAGTGTAGTTGAGCATTAGACTTCACGGCGTTCATCGAATGAAGACGAAGAACTACTAAGGAGAGCTTGTGGAACTTCATCAACAAAAGGTATGTGGAGACTTGAACTCTCAAATGTCTATCTACTCTATATCATATTTGAGACAAAAGTCGTATATCTATATAGACTTCAATTATACACATTTGATATTTCGAGACGAGTTTAACTCATACATATTTTCAAAATATGTGTTGGTAAGATTTTTGCTTTAACCAAGTTCATCTTATATTCTTGACGAAAGTCAAAAGACGATCAAGTGAAAATCTCCTAGTAACATCTCATGGATTTGTGTGGAGACAACCATTTGATGTAGACACTAATGTTTTGTGTTGATCATTCGATCACTTGAAAATTGCTTTGAAGCTAATAATTTGTGTGAGACAACTATTGTCGTCTTCCGAGAATGTTTCAATAGTTGAAATGAAAGTTTAGAACAATTGGATATAAGCATAGTATGCGTACTTGCATATATGTAATCCAAGTCCGGGAACCATGGTATGCATACTTGTATGCGTATTGCTTGGTTTAGTCAAGTCCAGGAACCAAGTACACATATCAGACGCTGTGATCGGCATGAGGTTCAGTCCCGGGAATTTCGCCGAGTTTGGAGGTGATCCATTACTCACAGACTGCGAACCCAAACTTAGTAGGCCATTTAGGTATGCGTACATGTTTGCATACCCGAGGTGTGGATAATGTTCTAAAATCGGTTTGTTCATGAACTAATATATTTATATAATAAGGAACGCAATATTTTGCAAACCGTGGCTATAATGTTCATGACTTGATTCGAGTGAATCAAAATCGATTTTGCTTCAATTGTGTATTGTATACTTCTATGAGAATATAAACAATTGAACAACTCTAGAACTAGTTTCATTTGAGTCATTTGAACTAGTTATGGTTAAGATGAATAAGGTTGATATGAAAGTGTTCATATGGTTAGCTTCGGTTAACTATTGTTGAGCCAACAAAGGTGCACACGTCTAGGTACGGTTACCCATATCTAAATGAAGTCACTTTTCATTTGTGTGTAACAAGCTAAGTTCGATCAACAGGTTGAAAGATATTAGCTTGAGTCTAATCAGGTTTTCATCTAATGGTGAATATTGAATGCTTTGTTACCAAGGTAACATTGATTTCAAAACCTGATTTGAAGACTATATAAGGAGAACTCTAAGAATCGAAACATAATCCCCACACCTCATGTGTGATACTAGTTGCGGCTAGATTCGATTCTCCTTTAACCATAGGTTTTTCACGAAACCCTGTATGTTAATGACTTGAAGACTTCAATGGGATTATGAAGCCAGATCCAACTATTTTCTCAGTAGCTGCGTGTTTTGATCTTGATGTTTTCTATCGTGATTGAGTACTAAACATCTTCGTCTCATAGTTTATGATTCCACAATATCTTGTTTCGCTACCATACGATTAAGATTATTGTGAGGTGATTGATATTTCTAGGTCGTTTTCCGGAATATAAGTCCTGGGTATATCAATTGGTTCTCGTTCACCTTGATTTATCAAAAGACTCCGAACAAAACTCATAGGTTTATCAATGGGGACAAATTTATCTATTCAATAGAATTTTTCCATGTGGAGATAAATTAGTTTATAAAGTCTTCGACTTTGGGTCGTAGGAACTCTTAGTCAGGTGAGATCATTTCAAGGAATCAAGTGCGAGATTCCCAATTGGGATTCGGAGACGTAAGGAACGCAACCGTACCTTTGATCAATGTGAGATTGGTTAGGGCTCAACCACATTCTGGTCCTAAGTTAACTTGAAGTAGGCTAATGGATGAGGCGCATGATGGTGTTCAAATGACTAGGTACCGAGGTTTTTCGCATTTCTGGTTTCCTCGTTAACAAAATTTCGGTGTTTGTGTTATTTTTTTCCGCATTATATTTGTTTATATAATTGAAATATCACAGCGTAAGTTCAATCAATTGTGAATCCAACCTTTGGTTGTTGATTAAATTGATTGACACTTGATATGGTTTTGATATCGTCCGTTATTTCTTATATTCAATCTGCTCGCAAATTCCTATTTGTTTGATTGCAGATTGAATTGAGAAATTGAAATATAACTCTTTGATATACTTTTCTTAAGATTTAGTCTGACTATCTAGTTGATTCTCTTAAAAGTATATTGGATTTAGTCCATACAGATTGCTAAGAGAAATCTTGGGTGTGGTTGTTAGACCCACGCTTTTTCACTCTTCTCAAGAACGCATTGAATGGAATCCCCATTATATAGTCGTTATCGTCTAAGGATAAGCCGTCAACGAATGTATTTTTTTTTTTGAAAATTATCAACGGTTATATATTGTCTTACAAAAACCAACACATTGCTAACAAGTTTTTGTTCTTAACACAACCCACTGAAAGCATTCTCAACCCACGACATCAATATGTATTCTAAAAGTACTGGGAAAAAAAGTAATGTATACATAAAGAGGTTTGCTCATTATAGTGAAAGTGAATGTGTGGGTGCAATGGCTGGTGGTCTGGGAATCGCAACAAATTTTGTAGCAGAGATGATGGCTTTGGTAATGGCATATGAATGGGATGTATCTAAGTAATTCTTGAATGTATGTTTCAGTCTAGATTCTCAGGTTGTTTTGTAGGCTTTCACGGGTAATAAAATTCCTTGGATGATTCTTAACATATGGAAGAAAGTAATTTCTCATTTGAGAAGGGTATCTTTCAGGCATGCTTAAAGAGAAGCAAATTTTTCAGCAGATAAGATTGCCCAACAAGAAGCTACTTTGAGCAAGGGAGAAATTGTGAGATATGAGAATAAACCAAACTTTGTAGGAAGTATGGAAGATGAGAATACCAAATACTTTAGATTCAACTGAAAAATAAAATGTAAAAAGTTTTGTATTGCTTTTTGTTTCCTTTGACTAGGCCTTGGAATGTCTTGGCTATTTGAATTTTTGGATAATTTTTAGTAATAAAATTATATGATTTAGAAAAGAAAAAAAAAAAGTTTTCTCATTAAATAATACGGATAATTATAGTTTGATGCAATGCCCTTACATATATTCTATGTGTCCACAAATAGGTTGTCCTGACATCAGAATTGTCATTGAATCACAATAGAAAAAAAATTAGGTATTTGCAATGTCAATATCCTAACTGTCTTGAAGAAGCACAATAGTTTGGTGGTGATATGAAAGATGAAACTCAAAGCCAGATTGAAGAAGTTAAAACGCGACCACTGTGGAGAAGAAGATCACCAAAAAAGCAATATCTGCGGACACTTGTTAAATGCTCAAACCCCAATTCCAATGCTTTTATGCCCATCACTTATACACAGATATGTAAAAGCACTTCTCGAAATGTCCCACAAATCTTGGAGTGGGATCACTAAGTGTCATTTTATGTTTTAATTTAGCGTTATGTTGTGATATGTTAAACCAATTAAAATATTTTTGTATTTGCGCTGTCTGTGTACTCTGAACTTATCTTATCTTAAAACAAACTACATTGGATTAAAGAAAACTACAATATTTAAGCTATTATGTTACTTTTAGTTTAAATTAATTGAAACAACGTGATACTATCCGTTACATTATACTAAAACTAATATATAACTCACTAAGCAACGTCTTCATTCATCTGGAGGTGGTGGACCATCTTGCAACAAGAAAGATTTGTATCTGTGAAGTATTATAAGGATGTCGAAACAACAATGTAAATAAAATGTTTCTCATTAGATAACTACTATACTTGTAGAGTTTTTTGTACCTTCAATTACATCAAAAAATAATCAAGTATCAATATAAGTAAAATTCAATTGAGGATTCCAGTAAAGAGGTTCAGTTCTGACATACCACTTATTCATCATTTTCACTGAATTTATGGTAGTTAGTGGGCGTTATTAAATCTACAAATTGTATGACTTTTTTTATTAATTATGTATAAATGATTGTAAAATCCTTGATCATCGTGCGTTCTCGGGTTTTCCGTTTCTTTTGCAATATTGCAAAAATGTTGGGACGAAATGGATTCGGCACGACTTCATCATTATAGATAACTTCTTTTGACTGAAAATTATAGGCTCTATAAATAGCTGAATCCTCTTCTTGAGTATACTTAGGACCTAGGATTATATGAGGCCTTTTTTTGTAATTAGAGTGAGATTAGCCAGAAAAAAAAAGGTGAAATTATAAAGAAAAATATAATTATGGATGTAAAAGGCGAAATAAGTGTGATTTTAAAAGGTGAAGAAGGTGTGATTGGGAAGTGAAGAGAGTTGAATTTATAGATGAATAACCTATAGCCGTTGGATGAACTAGCCATTATTGGCCCAATATAGGCCGATCATCTCGACTTGAGATGATCATCAGCATAAGCTTGGACGATCATCTAAGTTCCAGCCGCTCGTCTCAATTCGAGTTGATCGACTCAACTTGAGACGCAATTGGCAAGTGTGTAGATTTGAGTCTTTGCCCACCAAGTTTGCCATTTCCCCTGCTTTATTGTTGGATGAGATTGGCAATTTTGCTCATTTTTCACCCCCACTGAACTTTCTCTTATATCCCAAATTTAACTAGACATAAATATTTGATTAAGTTGTATCTACTAAACTGGGGCTCGGTATAGCCCGACATGACCGATTTGAGACTATGGATTCAGATAGCCCGGCTTGGCCCATTTAAATAATAGGACAAGTCCGAGTAATGAGTCAAATTTTCTTATCCGGTCTGGTACTCGGCCTATAATAAGTCTTTTGGCGAGAGATTTGAAGCAGAAATAAAACACCACATATTTGATACAGTTCAAACAAAGGAAACTGAAAGAGGCATTCATATGAAAAGTCGTATTTTTAATAAACACATATAATTGTTGAGAGATAACAATGAGAAGATATCATGTAAATTCACTAACATATATATGGGACTCGTCGAAGCTTAAATAGGAAATCAAATAAGTTATCTTTTAAATAATCGAGGAAATAACAACGAAGACAATAATTGGCAAAGTGTGAAACGAATCATGTAGAGAAAGGAAAAAAACAGAGATAGAGAGAGATGTATAAATGGTAATAAGTTGGGTCAGTTTTCAAAAGAAATTTCTTTCATTTCCGATATACCTATTTTTGGAGTTAGGCTATGCGAATCAGGCGACTATCTCAGTTTAATTTTCTTCGTCAATTTCGTTTTTAGTGCTCAACTTCATTAATTTCAGGTGATTTCAATCCAAATTTCTTCTTGAATAAGGTGTTTCAGGTGATGTTTAATCATTAAACCAAGTGGTTTTATGGATCCTGGTCCTAAATCCACTGTTTTGAATTTTTCAAATCAGATATGTTAGGTTTTAACAAAGAGGAAAATTCTCAGGTAATTCCATCGATTGAATTGCCTGATGATTTACTTGAAGAAAGTATAAATCCTTGGAGGTTTTCTCTTATTGGTAGGTTAAATTTGCAGTAGATTAAATTGGTGGATGCTTCTATTATTCTTCGTCAACAATGGAAATTAACTGGTGAGTGCAAACTTATTCCATTAGGAAGAGGTTTTTTCACGATTAAACTTGATAATGAGAAAGATAAACAGTATATCAAGGAGGGTAAATGGGAGGTGTTGGATCAAGTTCTGCAAATTAGGAAGTGGATCTCAAAATTTCGACCTGAAAGTCAAAAAAACTTCAAAAGCTATGGTGTGGGTGAGATTTCCAGGGCTAGGGCTTGAATTTTGGAGTGAGAAAATTCTGTTTAAAATATGCAAGGAAATTGGTAATCCTATAAATCTTGATGAAGCTACTGCAAAATGTGAAGTTGGGTATTATGCAAATATGCTTGTTTAATTTGATTTTGCTAGAAATGTTCCAAACAAAATATGGATTGGTACCAAATATGGTGGCTTCTTTCAGAACATATCAATTCCAGTTTGTCCAAAATATTGTCCAACTTGTAAATATGTTGATCATCTGATTACTGAGTGCGGAGCAGAGAAGAATAAAGCTCAGCAGGCTCAGCAAGCTAGTAAAAATAAAGTTCAGCAAGTTAGCAATCCTCAAAACAAGTCTACATCAAATACTCCTCAACAATATACTCCAAAAAATGGTAATTCCCATGTACCATTTGATATTTGTGATGGATTAGAGGTTGGTGAGAAATTGCAAGATAGTACATCTGGTGCTGCTATTAATCAAGACCCTGTAGAAGATTCAATCATGTCTAATATTATCTCTCCTACAGTGTTTTAATATGTTAGTGATCCTATGTTACTTAATTTAGATAGTGGAAGATTTAGTGCTCTTAACAATCTTGAACAAAAAGAATATGATGTTATAAGTGTTGATGAGGAAATTTTGGCTGAAATGGAACCTCAGAAGCTCATTCAGATAACAGAGGTTGCTGCACTGGAAAAGTGTAGTAAATTTTGTGAATGCAGTGTCTGTGTGTAAAGTGACAACTGAGCCATTTCCTTTCACTACTTGGTCTTCAGTAGTTAATTCATCTGGTAAGAAATCAAACTCTCAAGCTAGTACTTCTATTCCAGCAGTTAAAAATGTTTCAGCTACCAAAAATACATCTCAAGCAGCAGTGAAATATAACTTTAGGAAAAACGTTGGTAAGGGGGGTACAAAACCCCATCAAACCAAAACATGAAAGTCTTATTTTGGAACTTAAGGGGTCTTAGGAGAGCTAGGGCCTAGCAAAAGTTACATAATTTAGTTAGTCAATTTCAGCCAACACTTTTGTGGATTGCAGAACCTAAAATCAAGTGTTCTGCTTCTTTCTGTAGTAGATTAAATCTTCCTGTTATGAAATCTATAGTTATTCATAATGCTTCAACAACTCATAAAAGTAACATATGGTTATTCTGGAGTAATTCCATTACAACTCCTTCAGTTGTCTATATTACAAGTCAAATGATCACTATGGCAGTAGGAGATGTCTTAGTTTCTGGTGTTCATGCTAATGCAAATATGGTTCAAAGAAGATTTATTTGGTCTGAAATGCAAATGATTAGTGACCTCAAGAAGCCTTGGTTAGTAATTGGTGATTTCAATTCAATTCTTTCAGTTGAAGACAAAATTGGTGGCAAATCTCCTTCAAGAAGATCAATACTTGACTTTAGTGAATGTTTAAATACTTGTGATCTTCTACAGGCTCCTAAAGTTGGTTTGGATTTCACTTGGTCAAATTGTCAGCATGGGAGTAAAAGAATATTATGCACATTGGACAGATTTGTATTTTATATGGAATGGTTAAGATTATATAGTGATTGGGGCTACAAAGTTGGTGCTAGGGTTGTATCTGATCACTCTCCTTTAATGGGGGGATGTGTGAACATTCCTAAACCTACAAATGTTCCTCTCAGATTTCAAAAAATGTGGTTGGAGCACCCTGGTTTCATGAAAGTTGTTGAAGACAGTTGGGAAGTAAATGGAGATCCTGCTTTTACACTAATCCATAAACTGAAGAGATTAAAAATAATATTGAAAGAATGCAACTGGAAGATTTTTGGTAATTTTCAAATCAAGATTAAGGAGTTAGTTCAAGAAAAGATGGTAATCTCTGATTCTAATCGTCATGATGAACAAGCTTTAGCTGACTTGGTAATGGCTCAGAATGATCTTAACTCAAAAGAAGTTCAACATTGCATTATGATGAAACAAAAGTCAAGATTTAAATGGGTTACAGAGGGCTCATCTAACACCAATTTCTTCCATACAAATATTAAAATAAGACAAACTAGAAATATGATTTGTTAACTTGAGGATGAGGAGGGCAATATGGTAGCAGATCAAGATAAAATAGCAGATATTTTGGTTAATAAGAAAAATCTTCCATCTTAAATTTCATCATAAATAAGTAAACATAGATGATTCCTTGTTAGATGTTATTCCTAACTTAATATCAGACCAAGATCAAGTTATGATTGAAGCAGTACCTGAGTTAGAAGAAATTAAGAATGCAGTTTTCAGTATGAATGCAGATGGAGCTCCAGGACTAGACAACTTCTCAGGTATTTTCTATAAATCATGTTGGGATATTATCAAAAGTGATTTCAATGCAATTCAATATTGTTGGAGTAGAAAATATATCCCAAGGGGCATGAATTCCAATTTTTTAGTACTACTTCCTAAAGTTCAAGGTGCAAAGAAACCAAACCAGTTCAAACCTATTGGATTAAGTAATTCCATTTTCAAAATCTTTACAAAAATACTAGCTACAAGAATGAATGATCTGATGAGTAAATTAGTTTCAAAGCAGCAAGCAGCATACATAAAAGGTAAAAGCATACATGAACATGTAATGTTAGATTCTGAGTTGGTGAATGAAATGAAGCATACAAGAAGAGGAGGAAATGTTAGGTTGAAACTTGACATATCACAAGCATATGACTCAGTGAGCTGGGACTTTTTGTTTTAAGTACTTCAAAAATATGGATTCTCTGCAGCTTGGTGTGAGTGGTTGAGAACATTGTTTGCATCTGCTAAAATCTTTGTCATGATAAATGGAGTACCTCAAGGTTTTTTCAAAATGGAGAGAGGCTTAAAACAGGGGGATCCCTTATCTCCCATTCTATTTGTTCTTATGGAAGAAGTATTGAGTAGGAATTTAACCAAACTGGTAGAACTGAAGAAGCTGCAACCAATGGTTATTAGAAAAGGTGTTTACCCAACTCACCTGTTCTTTGCAGATGATGTTTTCATCTTCAGTAATGATTCAAAAAAAAAGTTTAGAAGCTCTCATCACTCTGCTCAAGAATTATCAAGACAGTTCTGGTCATATAACCAACAAACAAAAAAGTAAATGTTTTGTGGATGGTTGTACTCCATTAAGAAGAAACCAAATTTCAAGCTTAATGCAAATGAAGCTTACAACATTCCATGACAAATACTTAGGTGTCATATTGAAGCCTGGGAGAGTTAAACTGCCACCAGGTGGCCAATGGTGGAGATGATGCAAGGTTATTTAGCAACTTGGAAGGGTAAAATGCTTTCATTTCTTGATAGACTGGTGCTCATAAAATCTGTCCTCTGCAGTGTTCCTATTTATAATATGGCAGTCTATAAATGGCCAAGTTCAGTAATCAAAGTCTGTGAAAAAATCATAAGAAACTTCCTATGGACTGGTGACAGTGAAGTTAGAAAGCATGATTCTCTTGGTTGGAGCAAAGTGTGTGCACCATTCAATGAAGGAGGCCTGGGTATTAGAAGATTGGAGGTAATTAATAAAGCTTTATTAATGAAAATGATGTGGAAATTTATAAGTTCAAGTGATGAATGCTCAAAAATTTTTGCTGTTAAGTATAAGGATAAATATGGCCAATGGAGTACTCAATGGAAGCTATCCACAGTATGGCCAGGATTGAAGTGGGCTTGGAAGGATTTAAAATAAAATGTTAGATGGAATGTAGGTAATGGTGAAAAAATTATCATTGTGGTTTGATACTTGGGTAGGTGATAAACCTTTAATTCATACCGTGAGCTGCACTGACAGAATAAAAGACAAGTTATATATGACTGTAAGTGATATAATGGAAAATGGAGAATGGAGGATTCCATGTGCTTTGCAAGAGTTCATTCCGTGATTCATTACCAACAATAAGTGGTGAACAAGACAAAATAATATGGAGTGGAGATATGAAAGGATCTTTTACTACATCATCTGCAGTTGAGAAAATTAGAAACAAGCAACCAAGAATACATTGGCCTGATCAAATTTGGAAAAAATTCCTACATTCAAGCATTGCTAGTAATGTATAGAAAATTCAACAGGGGGTGTACACTGATGATGAAAAGTTAATCAAGAAAGGCTATTCTCTTGCTTCTAAATGTTGTATCTGCCAGCAGAATCAAGACAGTATGGAGCATCTCCCGTGGTTCCGCAGTTTCAGCAAGCATATATGGCAATGGTTAGTCACTATATTTCAATTTCAAGTACCTACTTCCTTCTCAGATATTCTCAATTTTGCAAAACATTAAAGATTAATTGTCAAGCAAGAATGGATAACAATAACATGTGCAACAATGAGAGAACTGTGGTTCCAAAAGAATAAACTTATTCATGAAAACATACCTCCAAATTTGAAGTGTTTCAAAATAAGAATCATGAGTCTGGTTTTCTATGGAGGTTACAGAATGACAGGTACAAGATGGGGACATAATTATGATTCAGAAACCCTTCAGTTCTTCAACCTTGGTCAGAGAAATATGAAGTTCAAAAAAATCCAAGAATGCCTGGTTCAAGCCAAATGAAGGTTATGTTTTATTTTGTTGTGTTGGAATGGATGTTGGTAATCCAGGTATGGCTGGTTTTGACATTATTGCTAGATGTCATGAAAGTCAGGTCATTGGTACTGTCTCACGTGGAACTGGTATTGCTACTACTTATATAGCTGATGTATTAGCTATTGTGTGGACTATTGAATATGCAATTACATTACAGTGTATCAATATAATCATCAGATCTCACTCTCAAACAGTTATAGAATATGCCAATAAAGGTGTAATGCCTTGGTGCTTGCAATCAAGATGGATGAAAGCCAGAAAGGAGATTCCTGAAATTATCTATGAACAATGCTATAAAGAAGTGAATTTCTCTGCAATTGATCTTGCTAAACAAGGTGCAAGATTATCTCAGGGATCTGTGGTAGTTAATAGAGGGAAGCCTTCATCTCTATCTCAAGTTGAATTACCAGGTAGAAAGTATTATAGATTCAGTTAGCCATAACAGTTTCTTCTTGAGTGTAATTTTAAAGCTTTTTTTAGCCTTCTTTATGTTCTGCAAATTTTGTAATAGCTAAACTTGTTTAAAATCAATAAAATTGTGATTTAGCAAAAAAAGATATACCTATTTTTGAAGTACAAAAACTAAAAACTAGATAAATAACTCAGGTTAGATATACAATGAATAATAAAATGAAGAACGTGCACCCCTAGTTTAATCTCTTATGCTATGAATTAGGCATGTCCTAGACTTTGACGAAGAAGATAATTCAATTTCAATCTTTAAGGATTTCAGTGTGAAGAATGATATGAAATCAAATAGAGGATGACCATGAATATGGTTTTCAGAAGATTCTTTAGCAAAACCAATTTCCTCTTATAAAGGTAGCTTTATGTTTTGTGTAAATATTTATCACTGCAAACTCTTGTTATGCTTAGACATATAAGTGTATTAACATGCAGAATGACAATTGCTATTTTTATCAACAAAATGCAAGGAAAAAAATGGCGGCAACTGTATTTTTGTAAACAAGATGCGGAAACATTTGACCATTTTGTTTTTTGTCTGTAAGTATGACATTTTTTGCTACTTTTTGAATGGTTTCAAAATAGCTTGGATTATGTCTTATTTTCTACTTAAATAGTTTGAAGCTTAAAGCTATGTTAAACCCAGTGGCATGTCCAAGGAGATAAGAGAAAAGGTGTTGTTTTTTCTAAAACACTTATGTAAGGAGAAACATGGGAAAACGCTTGCATTTGAAACTAGGAATAAGACTATTGATAAGGCTATTGTGATAATTACTCAAGCTCTTGGATTATGGTGGTCTAATATGGATACTTTTAAATTAATTGATGTAAGAATGATTTATTAAAAAAAAAATCGGGAAAGAGGCAAGTCTCAAACGGTGTATTGATCACGTCAATTTAGGAAATCGAAAACCTTACAAGTTTTTTTCATATCATACAAAAGTCATACAAGTCACAGTCTCTCCCCCATTTCTTACCTATCAAATCTATCCCTTCAAACCTAAGACCAATTTCAGAGAAACTTCTCTCTCGCAATGGGGAGGAACAAACATTTATGGCCAAACTGGTTTTTAAAACAAAACCAACATATGTCAAAGCACAAGTCAATGACCGAATTAAATCTAACCCAATGTTCATCGTAACATGTAAATAACATGAACTGGAGTTTCTTAAGTTTAGATTGCCTTATGTAATCAAGGTATCAGTAACCCAACTAGTAGTAACAGTAGCCAAAAAGTAACCAAAGTGTCTCAAGTAACAAGCAGATTCTCAATCGCTTTTGAGTGTCCGTGCCTTAACGGACGGCCTACTCATCTTTGGAGATCTGGTAACAGTTGAACTTAACGATCTTGAACGAGTTGATATTTTATGTGTTTTCAATACTAAACCTAAATCAAACAAATCTAAATCTAAAACCGGAAATATTAACCCATTCATATTGCAGTCTAAAATTAAACAACATAAATTGAAATCCTATTAACTCCTTCTACCATCCAAAACAAAAATGGATCTAATTAAAATTTGATCAAAGATAAACCATATTTGAAGATTAAGAGGATATCTAGAGCCGTTAATTGAAGTTGTACTACCCATACATGCCGAAGTTGTTGCTGATGTTATGAGATGCTTGTAAATCAGAGTTAAAATGATATTATGCTTTGGTCTTCTTTCTTCATTGGATCACGACCGATAGTTGCACAATCAATCCAATCCCCAAACAAACAAACCCAAAAAAGCATAACAACAAAAACTAAAATCGAAATTAAAATATAACATAAAGAATTTTTTTTGCTAGACATAGAGATTAATAGATGTTGATCGACATGCCGATCCGAGCAAAGCATTGGCCAGAACGACAGTGGTTTTCGTCTAAAAGGAAGAAAGAAAGAAAGAGAAAAAGAGAGAGAGGAATTCAAATATAGTTTTTAGTTAGATGGCTCATGTAATTTGGAAATGATGTTTTAGACCCATGTAGTTTTGTGAGACTCCTTTACCTGGATTTTATTTATTTTTTCATCAATATAACCTTTTTATTTGAGAACCATCAAGTGGTCTGATGGTTCTCATGCACCCTCCAATAATGGTAATTGCATAAAAATTCTTAAATGCAGAGAATTAGAAAGTAGTCTAGGGACCACAGACCACTGTTCTATCTACCAAAACACTAACAAAAAAAAATAATCTTGTTTTAAGGAAAATAAAAATAAATAGATCCCTTTGGACCTTACGAGCACAAAGTGGTGCAGCACAAGCCCACTATCCACGCTGTTGTATTTATTTTCTTCTCGAACGTTAAACCTTATTTTTCCCTTTCTGCCATTCCCCCTTTAATTCTTTTCTTCTCTCTATGTGTGGGATGGAAATATTAAACAATAATATAAACTTAAGGTATTTCTTAAATCCTAACAATCATTCACAACACTCTCTTCTCTTGATTTCCGATTTCTATTCCTATTTCAATATTTTAATACCAACCATAAACCCTAGTTTTGTTTTCTTAATGGTGGATACAATTTCATATATCATTCATATAAAATTTAATCATATCGTCGGTACATAGAATAAAGAAAAAAACAATTATGAGGTACATGCATTAACCCATTTTTAACAATATAGCTGAAAGGATACTTTCCATATTCGTTTCCCACTAGACTCATTTTATGTTGAAATGGTTTCTTGGTATGAAACTTGTTTCGATATCCGTGGATATTCATTAAATTGCAATCATGGACGCAATGGCCAAAGTATTGAGATAAAAGTAATCTAGATATACTTTTACCCTGTTTATGTACCATTGTGGCTTCAAAGAGTTCTTACAATAAATTCTACGAGTTTCTCGTTTACTTTTTTAGGTGATGAAATGTCTCTTTTCCCATATCATGAAAAACTAACCCATTTGGATCATATGGTTCAAGGAATTTTTTCTCAACTATAATCTTGCTAAGAATTTATTTCTTAGTTTCCTCAACCTTATGAGTAATCTTTCTTAGGGAACCAAAAAAACTTTCAGAGATATTACAATCTTTTACAGTTTTAGGAATACTTGCAACTCCAGTTTTTGTTGCAGTTTTATGTATATTGGCAACTCTTGTTTTTCAAAATTTTAGTTGTGTTCAAGATTCAACAATTGAGATGCTCGATTTGTTGTATCTAGTTCTTCGAAAGAAATATCAGTTACATCTTGAATCCGTTGATTTTCATCCAGAAACTTTGACAATAGTTTATTTCGTAAACCTAAGATACGTATAAAATTCATCCATTTCCCAAAATTCATTGAAATGTAGGGATTCATCAAAATATTATCCGTATCTTCTGAAAATGAGAGGTACATAGTACACCACTAACGTTTTTTCGTTCATGAACCTGTATGGAGAATTCCTTGTACATTTAATAAGTATTTTGGCGAGAGATGTGAAGTAGGAAAGGAATATCACATAGTTGAGACTGTTTAAACAAAGAAAAATGGAAGAGGCATACAAATGAAAAGTCATATTGTTAATAGACACATCTAATTCTTGGAGATAACAATGACAAGATATCACACAAACCTATATATGAGACTTGTCGAAGCTTAAATAGGGAATCAAATAAGTTATTTGTTAAGTGTTTGAGAGAATATTAACTGAACCAATAATGAGCAGAGTGTGAAATGAATCATGTAAACAAAGGAAAATGACAAAAATAAAGTCAGAGAGATGTATAAATAGTACTAATGAAGTTGGCTTTCATTTTCAAAAGAAATTTATTTAATTTCCCATGTACTTATTTTTAAAATACTAAAACTAGAAACTAGATGAAGAACTCAAAGTTAGGTATACAACGAATAATAAAGGGGTAGTGTGCACCCCTAGTTTAATCTCCCGTGTGATGAATTATGGCATGTTCTAGACTTTTTAAGAAGATGATTCGATTTCAATCTTTAAGGATTTCAAGGTGAAGAAATGATATAAAGTCCAATGGAGGATGACCATGAATATGGTTTTCAGAAGATTCTTTAGATAAAATAGGTTCCTCATATAAGGTTAGATTTGTTTTAGGTAAATTTTTTGTCGCTGCCAACTCTTATTATGCTTAGACATATAAGTATTAACACGCAAAAATGACGGTTGTTATTTTTGTCAACAAAATGCAAATAAATGGTGGAAACTCTACTTTTGTAAACAAGATGTATAAATAATTGACCATTTTGTTTTTGTGTTGTAAGGATACACATGACATCTGGGTATTACTCTATAAATGTTTTCTTAATAGCTTGGATTTCGCTCATGCTCTACTTAAACAATTTGAAAATTAAAGCTATCTTAAACTCAGTGGCATGTCCAATCAGAATAGCCGCAATATGACACTTATGTAAGAAAAAACATGGGACAATGTTTGGAATTGAGGCTTAGGCATAAAACTTTTGGTGAGGTTGTTGTGATGATTAAGAAAATATTTGAACTCCATTATCTATTATGGATATTTTTAAAGAAATTGATGTAAGAGTGATCTTATTCGATTTTGAAATAATGTTTTATACATCCATGTAATTTTGTGAGGCTCTTCTCCCTGGATTCAATACAACCTTCTTATTTCAAAGAAAGAATAAAGATAAATGGGTCGCTTTGGACCCTAGATACTGGAGCAACACAAGCCCACTACAAATCGAGCTCAGAACAGAAGAATTCACCACTTTATGAAATTATCCCTATCTAAGCTATTATATTTCTTTCTTTTCCAACGTTAAACCTAATCTCTTCTCTTCTCTTCTGCCATTCCCCCTCTCTCTCTACGTGGGATGGAAATTTCAAACAATAATCAAATCTTGAGGTATTTCTTAAACTCTAACAATCATCCACAACACTCTCTACTCTTGATCTCTGATTTCTATTCCCATTTCAACACTTTAATCCCAACCATAAACCCTAGTTCCATTTTCTTAATGGTGGCTACAATTTCACGTCTCACTCAGAGAAAATTTAATCACACTGTCTACTTATTTTAATCAATTTCATTTTCCTCTGTTGCTCAAAGAACCACTGGTAAATATGGATACTCTAATATCTTAAATCTTGATTTTTTATTCTGCCCCATTTTTAGTCGATGTTTTACGGATGATTCTTTGCGGTCTAAGCGGCGATTGGTTTCGAAACAAGAGTACGAATTAGAGGAGTTAGATAGAGGTGTTAATCTTAAATTTGGATTAGATAGAAGAAGAAATCATAATGAGGAAAAAGAGGCTGTTCAAATTGTAGAGTTGGTAAAAAGAGATGGAAGTGAGTTTGAGAATAATATTCATCTGATGGATGTGAATGTTTCTCTTGATTTTGTTAGGGAGGTTTTTCATCGCTTGAATCATAATGGAGTGTCAGGTTTGCGTTTCTTTTATTGGCTTAGTGAAACACATATTGATTTTAAGAGGAGTTCTTTGTTTTGTAGTATGATTATTGATAATCTAGGTAGATTTGAGGATTATGATTAGATGGTGCTTCATTTTAAGGATTTTTTTTTTAGAATAGGAATTTGTTTATCTGAAAATGCATTTGCATTTGAAGCTGACTCTATAAAGGATGAATTTAAAGGCGGGGGATAATGATTACTTTTTCGACATCAATACCGATTTAATTGCATATGAACCTCCAAGCTATGCCAATATAGATGTTAGGAGCTCAAGGGAGTATTTGTCTATAGAAGTGAGGGAATTCAAAAATAGTTGTGCTAATTTTGGTTATGTCTTTTGAGACCAGAACGTTTCGATTCATCATCATAGGAAGATAAATAAAAAGTATCTAGCTGATACTATTTGTCACCAAGTAGATAAAATAAAAATATATTGAATAGTGTGGATTTAATGTAGTTTCGTCTTATGTTACAAATATCATTATTAACAAGGATGTTTTCAAATCATAATGTGTTTCCTGAAAATAACATTTGTGCGCGTCTATTTTTTGTATGTTCCGTATTCTAATATTATAGATATATTATTATTAGAAAGGTGTTATCATACTTGTGTGAGGTGTTTGGTTTTTATCTTGTAAAAGAACCTTTGTTTGAAATGTTTTAAAAACGAGCGTAACATGTTAACGATCACAAGGGTAACTAAATTTTGTTGTACAGCTTACTGTTGTATATGTTGTGTTACTGCCATCTTATTGATCAATAATTAACTGTGTTATTAAAAGTCAACAAACAAAACAATTTTTAGACAACATGAGTTGATTATGTTTTAGGTTGATTCGCAAATTAACTAACACATATGTCATATTATTCATTCGTAGTTTATTGAAATTGAAAATATAGCAACATTTGTGCATTTAATGTAATTAACACACAAAACATACTTTTGTAGTTAAGGATAATATTAATATTAGTCTAATAAGGATATTCAAAGAGGAATATCGCAACTTGCAACAGATATGCTGAACATAAACCATACATTATAGGTAGTATTATTTGGTGGATGTTTTACTTCTACATCAGAAGAATAATTCATCACCGGAGCAGCCAGCAGCTAGACCTCATTGGAACCATAGCACCAGAGGGTATTTAGGTCATTTAAGAGAAATCACTCAGAGAAGATTCTAAAAAATTTAAAGTTTCATGAATTCAAAACCACAGCTAGACCACAACACCAGAGGGTACTATGAGAATTCCAATTCATCACATGGAATTTTTGAGAAATCACTCAGAAGGGGAGGATTTAGGGTTTCGAGGAAGTAATATTAATAATAAGCACTCTCTCTCGATTTCTCTCCTACATTGCTATAGTGGGTCGTGACTCACGCGTATAGCTATAGTGTTGTATAAACACATAGTAAATTTTAATTGTGTTTGTCAATACATTGCTTATCTTAGGTTCTTCCTATCTAATGATCATAGTGTTAGTACTTAAGAGTCTCATACTTAATTTGCGATTTATTAAAACGGATTAACCTAAAAACCCGTGTTAACCATTTAATATGAAGAGATAAATTTTTTTTTTTTTGCCATTTACTTATGCAATTTCTTATTCATGTTTTTTTCTTTTTCAGTGTTTCCTTTTTCATTGGATAAGCCATTTTAGGAAATCAACTTCATTATAAGAAATATGGCGTCGAAATAATTTTCTTCAAAAAAGTATCAAACCAATCTTCATAAATATACACTCTTATGAAGCATATGATCTTTCAAAAATCAATTACCCTCTATGTACTTTAAAATCAGTTTACAAATCTCCTCGTGTCTTTCTTTAACATCGAAAATAATCTCAAAAGTAACTAATTAGTTTACACCACAGGTTTCTAATCATGGAGCGTTTTGAGCCAGTGTTATTAACACCGAAAGGCTCGTGAAAACCATGAAGTATAAAAGTAAAGTAACCCGTGTGCTTGTTGAAACAATCCTCTTTCTTATATTCGAATAGATCACCCTCCTTGAACTAGAGGAAACAAATAACAAAATATGAAATTTTTCCAGGGATTGAATTGAAGCTAAACGTGAATGGAAACAAAAAGGGGAATCTTTTTTTTACTAGGATTCTAGTTTTAGTCATAGATAGATTGATTTGTCCCTATACTAAA
Organism: Papaver armeniacum; assembly: GCA_023531295.1. Taxonomy (NCBI): domain Eukaryota; kingdom Viridiplantae; phylum Streptophyta; class Magnoliopsida; order Ranunculales; family Papaveraceae; genus Papaver; species Papaver armeniacum. Next base: position 50,027 of record JAJJWW010013658.1, read on the forward strand.
GCTGGTATTTTTTTTTTTTTTTTTTTTTGTGAAATCTTGCTATATGACTATCACTAGGCCAATAAGAAACAACTTTCACATTTCAGGTTCTGACCCTGTTTACAAGTCCATAGAGTCTACCCATCATCCCAAAGGTATGACTATTTCTTTGGAAATGCTATGAAATCATCTTATATTCTAAGGTTAGGATTGGTAGATGTAACTCTAATCGTAATCTGATTTGTAGCGTGTATGACACCAATGATCTTGAATTGCAAAACATATTATTCTACATTGTGATTTCTCTATATCAGTGTCTTGGGTAATCATATCCAGTAATATTATTATTCTACTATCACCACTAATGAGTGTGTTAAAGATCTTCTACCTAACAACCTGACAAGTGGGTAGAAATCTGCTATATGTATCACGAATTGGTGTATATTAAAGGACAAGTGCATGAGTGTTTTTCAAAACAAAAGTCTGAATAAAGAGACTACAGTTAGACATGAAACTATGTAGGTTAGTCAATGATATGCATCAGGATACTATTCATCTACCTAATAACCAATCCGCTGATGAAGTGTCGTCCATACCCAGTCAACCTATCTTTGATTCTTTACCACCTAACAGTATTTCGGTATTTTGTGATGCCTTATAAGATAAAAATTATAATAATGTTGGCATTGAGATTGTTACAGGGGATATAAAACACTACCAAGCATAACAAGAGACTCGGAAAAAGAAGAAAGCCTGGCAGTATCAGAAGTTATCGATTGGGATAAGAATAGAAGTCTAGATAACATATGTATCCTAAGTGATGCAAAGAACATCATTTCCTATTTACTAAATAAACAAAACCAAACTTGTTAGTACAATAGTTCAATATTAGATGACTGCATTTTAATGTTAAATTCATTTTAGTTTGTAGAAGTTCAACATATTAGACGAAACTATAACTCTATATAATTAAGTATTTAGAACAAACAAATTAATTGATGGGAGAATGGTTGATTGATCAACCTTATTTCATCACTCAACACTTTTTAGTTTGATTTTTTTTTCTTCAATACAATCTATTTTTTTTCTAGCAAAACTCTGTATTACTCGTTAACAAAACTGGACTAGATCCCGGGATTTTTCTGCCTTGCAGTTTTCCTCATGAACAAAATTGTTGTGTTTGTTTGGTTATATTATTTCCGCACTAAAGTAATTTTAATTGTAATAGCTTTATCCCATTGCTCGTATGCTTGAAAGCAATTAGATTTGAAAGATTGATGGTGTACTTGGCACCCTCGTCATTTCAACTATTATACCCAAGGTTTTTGATATTATATAGTATATTTTACCTGATCAAACTGGACACTTTCGACCACTTTGGTAGGTTCTTTCACCTTCTAGCGTAATTGACCTATAAATAAACATAATGTACATTTAATAACTATGTTATATGTACACGAGATAACTAGTAGAAGTTTATTTCTGGGAAAAAGGTTTGACCACACACCTCAAGTTGTGAACAATAAAGGATCGATAACAAGTTAGAACATCTATCTTAATATACATGTAATCTTGTTGGAGAGTTGAGAGAATAATGTCCTTAGTTGAAGATGTACTAACATTCCACCTGATAATGAGGCACTTTTGACGCCATTGTTATTAACTTTCAAAGAATTTAATGGTATGGTGACACTGAAAATGGTCAATTTTTCAACATCTGAATCGATAGGAAATACTTCTTCTACATCAATAACTAAAGGAAATACTTCTGCCACATCTTCTTAAATATGACTAATTAGTACTTTTGTCTTATAAGAATCTTAATATAATGAGTAAACTTACCTCAATTGTTTGTTTTTCCTTTATAATTTTCTTTGCCATTGCATACTTCACTAATGGTCGTTTTTTTTATATAGAAATTGCTATTTATTTCTCCGCTGATGAGATTTCTCATTCTTTTTCTTGTTGACAGTTTAGTTTAAATAGTTTCGGTGGATTTTTTCGTCCCCGGTTTACGTTCATGGATAATCTTGAAAATTACTTTGTTCTTTGATTTTTATTTAGGTGTGAGATATGCAGTTTGCACTCCTTTAATCTTCAATTTTCAGAACAATTTTTCTTTTTTGGTTCAAAATCGAAGACAAATTATATGTTATTATAAATGTTGTTGTTGTGCAACAAGTTATGTTCCGTGATCCTTCATCATACTGATATGGTTTTGGTATAAGGCACATTCTTTATGAAAAACTGTTATGCAAGCTCTTAGATGACCAGTTTGTTCACTTGGAAAAAGTGGACGTGTGTGTACAAGTTTGGATGTTGATATAGACAAGGTTGGAGAAGGTTTTATGGTATTCCAAAGATTTAGAAATCCATAACGATATGGTTTTGGTATAAGAAGATGATTATGCCTTGAAGTGTAGGACTTTTTTAGCTACCTTTTGCTTGTTTTGTTAAGCAGTTGCAAGAAAGACTGCATAAGCCAAAAATATAAACTTCACCCTTGCCCGCCTTACTGACTAAATAAACAATTCTCTAAGCAAGATTTCTTTTTTTTAATATCCAAGCAACATCAAAGAGACGTATATACCAGAAATTCTTGGACGATAACTTTTTTAGACATTTAGGAACATGAGTGAGATTGTAAACTATTCTTCAAAGACAAATGCATGGTGTTTGTGTCGGTTCCTACAACAAAGAAAAAAACAATTATGAGGCACATGCATTAACCCATTTTCAACAATATAACTGAAAGGATATTTTCGATCTTTTTTTTTTTTTTTTTTTTTTTGCTGATATAATATTTTCGATCTTCGATTCCAATTAGATTCAATTTTTGTCGAAATGGTTTCTTGGTATGAAACTTACAATAACCAAAGTATTCAGATAAAAATAATTTAGATATAATTTTATCATGTTTGTGTACCATCGTGGCTTCAAATAACTCTTATAGTAAACTCTACGAAGTTTATCGTTTATTTTTAGGTGATAATGTCTATTTTCCCATATCACGGGAAAGTACAAACCATTTGGATCATATGGTATGATTGTTATTTTCCTATTGTTCAAGGCATTTTCTCAATACCAATCTTGTTAAGCAGTTCTTTCTTAGTTTTTCTCAGAGATACTTCAATCTTTGTAGTTTTTTGTATACCGACAACTCCTGTTTTTGGAGATTTTGGTCGTGATTAACATTCAACAACTTAGATGCTTAATTTGTTGTATCAAGTTCTTTGAAGGAAATATCAGTCACATCTTGAATCCGTTGATTTTCATCTAGAAACTTTGAAAATAGTTTGTTTCGAAAGTTTGGATACGTATGACATTCATCCATTTTCCTAAATTCATTGGAATGAAGGGATTCATCAAAATATTTATCCGTGTCTTCTGAAAATGAGAGGTAGTACACCACTAACATTTTTTCATTCATGAACCTACATGGACAATTCCTTGTACAATTAATAAGCGTTTTGGTGAGAGATAGCAGAAAAGGAATACCACATAATTGAGATTGATTAAACAAAGAAAAGTAGAAGAGGCAACGTATGAAAAGTCATATTGTTAATAGACACATCTAATTTTGGGAGATAACAATGACAAGATATCACGCAAATGCACGAACCTATATAGAAGACTTGTCGAAGCTAAATAGAAATCAAATAATTTATTTGTTAAGTGTTCGAGACAATATTAATCGAACCAATAATGAGCAAAGTGTGTAATGAATCATGTAAAGAAAGGAAAAAAGTCGAAATAGAGTCGAGAGTTGTACAAATAGTATTAATTAAGTTGGATTTCGTTTTCAGAAGAAATTTATTTAACTTCCCATATACCTATTTTTAGAATACTAAAACTAGAAACTAGACGAAGAACTCGGGGTTAAGTATACAACGAATAATAAAGGGCGTAACATGCACCCCCGATTTAATCTCTTGTGTGATGAATTATGGCATAAAATAGACTTTTCTAAAGAAGATGATTCGATTTCAATCCTTAAGGATTTTAGTGTGAAGAAATGCTATGAAGTCCAACGAAGGATGACCATGAATATGGTTTTCAGAAGATTCTCTAGCAAAAACAGGTTTCTCCTATAAGGTTAGCTTTAAATTTTTGTCACTTCCCCCTCTTGTTATATATGCTTAGATATATAAGTATTAACATGCAAAAATGACAGCTGCTATTCTTATTGACAAAATGTAAATAAATGATGACAATTATATTTTTGTAAACAAGATGCAACAATAAACTTTATTATTATTTTTTTTATTTTTTTTTTGTATTTTAAGGATGCACAAGACATCTGGTATTACTTTGTAAATGTTTTCAGAATAGCTCAGATTACGCATCATGTTCTACTTAAACAGTTTGAAGCTTAAAGCTATGTTAAACTCAGTGGCATGTCCAATGAGATACGATAAAAGGTACAATTTTTTGTAGTATGACACTTATGTAAGGAGAAACATGGAACAACGTTTGGAATTGGAGCTAGGCATAAGACTGTTAGACGAGGTTGTTGTGATGATTAAGCAACCTCTTGTACTTTGGTTGTCTAATATAAATACTTTTAAACAAACTGATGTAACCGTAATTTTATCTAATTTGGAAATGATGTTCTATTTTAATTTTATATATATGAGATTTTATTAAAAAGAACTAGAAGCTGGCCTGAGCCCACGTTACATTATTAGTAGATCCATCTAATATGGAGGGATAGAGAAAACCTCTCATAATATTAGATTCATCTACTGAGAGTTTATGCGCATTATTACAAAAAGGGATAGTGCCTTCTCAATCTAAATTACAACTAAAAGGTTTTGCTTTCTTTGTCAGTGTTTCATGCCATCGCATTTCATGTTCTAGAACAAAATGAAAACCTAAAAAGTTTCGGCAAAAATTAACTAATCTATCTGCTTCTTCCAAAAGAGGTTTACTACGTCAATAAATAACAACTAAATTCTCATTCATAATCTTCATTAAACTTTTACAATCTTATTGTTCAGTTTCTTCTTTTTTGTCCATGTTGCTGCCTGAACAAACCTATAGCTTCTGCTTCTTATGGATATGAAATGATGTTTTATACTCTATGTATGTGCGGCTCTTCTACCTGGATTTTTCCATCTCACTTCAATGAAAAAATAGAAATACATGGATCGGTTTGTCTCTGCAATTTAGAGCATAATAGCACGTTCGGATACACATGTAAAGATAACTTTTTGACTTCTAGAAATGAAAAAGCAAAAAGTTAGTTTGGGTATAAAACTTCAGAACAACTTCTAGAAGCAAAACAATCAACTTTTTGTGAAGCAAAATATTTTTGCTTCTCGTATCCAAATGCGCTATAAAGCCATAAACTATAGCAGCCTATGAAGCACGGATACTGATACGGGAATACGGATACGGGGATTCGTCAATTTTCAAAAAATGGGGATACGGGATATGTTGGGATACGTGTATTAATTAAAAAATATTTAATTCATTAATAGTGAAAAGAATCGCATAAAGTAAGAAAATTCTAAAATACTATTTGGAATATCAAAAAAAAAAAAATATAAAAAAAAAAGAAAGATAACCCATCACTAGAATGTTAGGGTTAGACATTTATATACTGCTTATATAGAATAATTTTTGATAAATACGAATATATTTCATATCTAAAAATATTTAACATATTCTGTATATAAATATTTGGCAATATATATATATATATATATCTTATACTATAAGAAGTGTCCCCTCTAGAGTATTCGCGAATTATCCCAAAAGTATCCCCTACCCTTTTCGTAATTAATAAAAATGGACACTTTAAATGGGGTGTCTGATACGTATCCCCCCAAGTGAACGACACTGATACGGCGTCCGACACGGATACGTCACCGGTTTTGAGGTGTCCGTGCTTCATAGATAGCAGCACAAGCCCACTAGAAAATTCTCTAAATTATGAAATTATCCCTATCCAAGCTATTGTATTTCTCTCTTCTCAAACGTTAAACCCTGTCTCTCTTCTCCTGCCATTCCCCCCTCTCTCTCTATGTGGGATGGAAATTTCAAACAGTAATCAAAACTTCAGGTATTTCTTAAACCCTAACAATCATCCACAACACTCTCTTCTCTTGATCTGTGATTTCTATTCCCATTTCAATACTTCAATCCCAACCATAAACCCTAGTTCTGTTTTCTTAATGGTGGCTACAATCTCACGTCTCATTCAGAGAAAGTTTAATCACACTATCTACTTATTCCAATCAATTTCATTGTCATCTGCTGCTCAAAGAACCACTGGTAAATGTAGATACTCTAATATCTTAAATCTTGATTTGTTATTTTGCCCCATTTTTAGTCGATTTTTTTACTGATGATTTGTGGTCGTCGTCTAAGCGGCGATTGGTTTCAAACAAGAGTATGAATTAGAGGAGTTAGATAATGGTGTTAATCTTAAATTTGGATTAGATAGAAGAAGAAATGGTAATGATTTAGTTAATGTGAATGAGGAGAAGGAAAATAAGGTTGTTCAATTGTAGAGTTGATAAAAAGAGATGAAAATGATTTGGGGAATAAGATTAATCTGATGGATGTGAATATCTCTCTTGATTTAGTTAGGGAGGTTTTTTGGCGCTTGAATTATGATGGAGTGTCAGGTTTGCATTTTTTTTGTTGGCTTTAGTGAAACACATAATTTTAAGAGGAGTTCTGTGTTTTGTAGTATGATTATTGATAATCTGGGTAGAGTAGAGGATTACGATTCGATGGTGGTTCTATTTAAGGATTTTTCTCGAAAAGGAATTTGTTTATCTGAAAACGCATTTGCATTTCTAGCTGACTCTTTAGAGGATGAATTTAACGGTAGGGATAATGTGAGAAAATTGTTGAATTGTTGAATGAAACTGAGGTTCAGCTGGGAGTTCTGGGATATTTTATTTGATTAAGATGTTATGTATATTGAAAAGCTTTGATTTGGCTGTCTTTGTGATGGAGGAAACAGCAAGGAGGACTTTTATTACAATGTTCTCGCCTGGGCCAAGTGTCGTGGTAGTGAGTTTCAAGAAGCCAGGGAGTTGTTTGACGGGATGAAGAGATTTGGTTGTTACCCGAATTCTAATACTTACAACTATTTGCTTGGTAGCCTCTGCAAGGATGGAAGAATTGGCGAAGCTTGTAGCTTGGTTGAGGTAATGAATGAGTTGGGGTATATGCCTGATGCTATTACCTTGAGATATTCATCTTTCATGCCTGTCGACAAAATAGGTTGGATTTTGCAATGGAATTCTTAATCAGATGATTTCTGGAGGTCTTGAACCTCGGCTAACGACTCATGCAGCTTTCATCAAGGGTTACTTCAACTCTAATAGATTCCAGGAAGCATATAAATATGTTGTTGATATGGCTGTGAAGTATAAGTACTCTGGTAATGTGAATTATAGTTTGCTTGCAAGCCTTCATCATAAAAAGGGAAAGTTGCTCGATGCTCGAGATATTCTTGTTCTTATGATTGAAAAGGGGCTCAAACCCAATTTTCCTGTTTATATCAAAGTATCAAAGGATCTCTACAAAGCTGGTATGAGCCATTTGGCTGTGGATCTCAAGAGTAGATTCTCGAAGCTCAATTCAGGCTGAGTGTAAATTGTTGCGCATACTCATTTCAAGTTTTGCCATGTAATGTTAGTGAATTTCCAGATAAAAACAGCTATGTTTTTTCGCCTTCTAGAGATGTAAATATAACCTCTCAGTGAGTTTAATGAGGAAGACAGCAATTCATTCTCAAGGAATAATACCCCGTTTAACTTTTGGAGTTGTCAATTGTTATCATTTTGTTTCCTTTGTGTGTGGGATGGAGTTGTAAGTAAATGTTCACTGTGGGAAAGGAATCTTCGATCGAATTTTAGTTTTTCCATATACAAGTAACTCTTGTTCGAGGATTCTAATTTTCACCTGCATTGCTTGGGATAAACAACTGGAGAAGTCTTTCCAGGAATTGAAATGAAGGAAGATGCAGCCTGGGTTCATCGTACCTATCACTAGGTATGTATGGGTTTTCAATTGGCTAATAATTTTGTTCTGATTCGTTGTTATTTAATGTTTCTGTTATGTAACTGGATGATGCTTTACAATCCGACTGTTACTTCAATCACCATTTGATTTTAGACGTCCCGATGGAATACATGTTTATCACTGTTATGACCTAAAACCTATATAGGCTTGATACGAGATGCTTCGGGAATACATTATCTATAGGAATGGATACACATGTAAAGTAAAAGCACAATTTTTTATTTATTTAAAAAGATCTTCTATTTTTTCATTAAACTCCAAAATGGCAAGAAAGCCAATTACAATAAGTTGGTGGGTAGCCTAGCAACAAGCTGGGCACTTAGCACAATTAGTAACTGAATTTAGAGAAAAGAGAGGGATATTTTATAATATTTTTTTTCTGGTAAAATGGGTTTGGTACTTCAGTTGGATTATAGTGCTGATTCACCCATGCTTATGAGTATGATAGAGGGCACCAAACTTGGTGCCGAAAACATATACAAATTGGTAATCAGGCAGTTGATTACCACCACTTGACCTGAATATTCGACCTGTTAAAGAGAGGAGTAACTGTATATCCTTAACTGTAAGAGAGGTTCATAAAAGAGAGGATTAATTTTTGTTATTATTTTTGCTTATGGAAAACAGTATATAAAAGTACTAGTTCTGAACATTCTGGAAAACTGATCCTAAGATTAGAACTCCTTGGCATCATAGTAGTTGTACTATAGTAGTACAATTAGGTGTTGTTCCAGCAAACTTCTTTAAGAATCATGAGTCAAATTAAAAATTGCACTGAGCTTACCAGATAGTTCTTTGAAGGAAGGCGAAATACAGGGAGTAGCATATTGTTTATTTAATAGTTAAAGCATCCTAGACATTATTATTGCAATGGTAAAATCTGTCTGCACACTGATCTGTGATAAATGTTTAAGAATCCACCTCTTTTAGTATTACTAAGTTTTATGGTAACACTGGTTAAAACATATGTAGTATTGGTAAACGGACATGGGTTAGGAGTAAGATATTGATCTGATTTTTGTTTTTTCTTGTTTTTGAGTTGGCGAATACTTCTACTCGTAGTAGATACAGTATTAAACTCAGCTCCCCAAAAGATAGTGTGAACTTTGGTTCAGCTTTTAACTTCACATCAGAGTTTGGTACTTCAGTGGGTAGCAGATAGAATTCAAAAATGCATGATCATGCTATTTGCCGATCAGATTAGGTATTGCTACTACTTTCTCCCTAATGTATATTATTAATTTTGGAGTTATCGGATCTGCATTTGATTTTGGAGTTAAATCGATCTGTTTTTAATTTAGGATTAAGTCAATCTGTATTATAATTTAGCTCAATTCTTATGTGACCTCATCATCTCCCCTGTATTCAACATCAGTGTACATATGAAGACATAATCCTTGATGGTTTTGAAAACATCAGTGAGCTTAACAACCTCCTTTATGAGCTGTTCGATCCTCTCCTCTGTGGTTTGAGGCTTAAAATTTCACCACTAAAACGTGCTTCACTTCTGGCTTAGGGTTGCTGTTTCCTATTACTCGCAACTTTGCTTGCTTTTTCCCATCTCTACTCTTTATTCTTCTTTCATATGGTTTTGGTTGGTTTTTCCATGCACGCTAATTTCCACTTTTTATAAGATAGTGTCGCTAAAGTTGTTTCCAAATCCATTATTTTTTTCCCTGTCTGTACTTATTTCATTGAAACATCCCACAAACCGTGCATGGGTTACTTATATTGAGCGCAAGCTTAATGTAATGGCTTGTTGCCTCATTTTTGCTTGATTGTACCTACAGCCTCGACATAAAAAGAGAGAGTTGGGATGGTTAAATATTTAAAGTGTCTTGTGTTTGTATATTTTTTATTGTCTTACTATGCAAAATCATGCGCTAATTCTTGTATCAGTATTTTGAAATCCTGCCTGAAGGTTCTTTGATCTCTTCTCTATGTAAGTTTTAGTTAGCTGATTCTTGAAGTTAGTCTGTGTTAATTTTTGTATTGATCTCTCTTGATTGAGTTGGTACAATCAGTAGTTCTTTTTTTCTTCTTTTTTGGTATTGTTCATACTCTGGACAAATATATTTCGGATTTTAGAATTATTATGTTGAGTGATTTGCCAAAGAAGAGTCTCATAGATCTTTCTCTTCCAGGCATGGCGCTTAGACGTGTTTCTCGATCCATGTTAAGGAGGTTCTCAAGCGGTCCCAAGGTACCAGATTTTTTTTGTTCTCTTTACAGGACTACAACTTCGATCCACAAGATGATATTTTACATGATATATGTTTTCTTTTCATTGTTGTTTCCACTTGCCTCAGTTACCAGTCTAAGATACTGCTGAAGAGGTGCAGCGTCATTCTAGAGAAAATGAGCAATTTCGTAAAACATATACTGAGGTTTGTGTTTCTCTCTTTACTGCTTACTTTCAGTAGTGTACTAGTACTGTTCATATTAGTAGGCTATCTTAAATCCAAATCTGCCATAACATCTAGATTCTGCTTAGGCCTTTTGGAAAACAACTGTTAGATTTCTAATGAGAAATCGTAGAACCTGCAATTTCTATAACTGCATTGCCAATCTTTAATAGCGAGAATGATGAGTTTTGACTGACATATGTAGTTTGAGTAGGTACAAGTATTTGTCTCATCTTTTTAATGATTGCTATAGGGGGTGGGGTTACCAAGGTTTGTTGATTCTAGCTGTGCTAGAAAAATATGGAATTTACTTGAATTTCTAACCAAATTCATAATAAAGACATATATGTATGGTTTTATGAATGGTTCTCTGCAGTGCATTGTAATGTTATGCAAAGACAAAAACTTGTTTATGATGTGGTTTATCTGGAAAAGAAGATATACTCTGGTTTTCGAGAATACTCTTATTCCGGCAGCTTTGGTGGTTACCAAATTAAACAATACAAGCTTAGACTGGGAAAAGTATCTCTCTAGTAATGCTACTAATAGACACTTTGGAATTATCAGAGTGAACAGGAATTTAACATGGAGTAAACCTAGTTTTCCTTTTGTTAAGGCAAATTTTAATGCTAGCTTCCATGATAGTGCAAATAAATGTGGTATTGGACTAATTCTTAGATCATATGCAGGTGAATGTGAGGGCACGGCAAGTATAACCCTAATAGCCTGGGATGAGGAGCAAGCTGAGGGGTTGGGTGCACTACAAGCATCTGGGCAAAGGAGAGGAATATTAGACATCTGCAGCTGGAGAGTGATAACAACATCATTTTGTTTCTTTATTTGTGTGGGGAGTTTCTTCCAAATAGCAGATAACTCCTGTTCTAGGATTCTAATTTTCACCTGCATCGCTTGGGATAAACAACCAGAGAAATATCTCCAGAAAATGAAATGTAGGAAGAAGTGCTAGTACTAGATATGTATGGCTTTTGAATTGGCTAATATTTTTGCTCTCAGTTGTTGTTAGTGAATGTTTCTGTTACGTAACCTAATCTTGTTTATGTTTTTATTTCTAATTGGATGATGCTTTATAATATACTCCAATGACATTCGCTGTTAGTTCAATGACATTCGCTTTCAGAAGTTACGATAGTATACTCGTGTATCACTGTTATGAATCTAATGATGATAGTCCTAGAACCTATATATGCTTTTGATGCAAGATGCTTTGGCATTACATTGTATAAATTGCTTCAGTTATCCAGAATTATTTTTTGCTTATGGAAAACAGTATACAACAGTAGTAGTTCTAAATGTTCCGAGAAAATGATCCTAAGATTACTTGAAATTCTTTGGCATGATAGTTGTTATACTATAGTAGTATTAGGTATTAGTTCCAGCAAACTTTTGTTCTATTCTGCTGTTATACATGATATCAGCAAGAGTGGTTGGCTTCAAGAATCACGAGTCCAACTAAACTTTGCATTAGGTTTACCAGCTAGTTCTTCAAAGAAAGGGGAAATACAGGGAGTAGCATGTTGTTTATTTAAGAGTTAAAGCTGATATTGACTGCATTCAATGGTAAAACTAAAATCTGTCTGCACGCTGATCTGTGATAAATGTTTAAGAATCCATATCACTTGGTATTACTAATTTTTGTGGTAAAAATAATAAAAACATATCTATTGGTAAACGGACCTGGGGTAGCAATAAGATATTGGTCTGATTTTTGTTTTTCTTCTTGTTGAGTTCATATATGACTTAGTTCATTGTAATTCATTTATTCTTGGCTGAATACTTTCTCGTTGGAGATTCCGTATTAAACTCAGCTCCCAAAAAGATAGTCTGAACCCTTGGTTCAGCTCAGCATCAGATTTCAGATGGAGTTTTTCAGCTATAAACACCATTATAACGGTTGGTTCCATTATTTTCAATTTAAAACAGGATTGTTTTCTTCGTCTTTTTTATTTGAAAGTCAACCATAACATGTTTTTTTTTTTTTTTTTTTTTTTACTTTATGCAGTTAATTTTGGCATAATCAATCATAAAATAATCATTAGCCCATGTCTTGTCCTAAAACATTGGCGCCGTAAATCTTGGTTTTGATCATTCAACAACCTTATCTTTCTAGCTCTTCTTGACATATGTTTCATATTCTTTCATTCAATCTTCTTTATTTTAATCACTATCTTCACTTTTCTCTAATGTGTTACTTTTCCAGAGAACTTTCTGAGGATATTCTCACTTTTGTCTAGTCTTTGCTTGAAACATAATCGAGTCACGTTTATTGTTATCTTGATTTATCTGTGAAGCCTTCTTATGCCCTTGTTGATTGTGATTTTGACATAGGGTTGTTAGTTTTGAATAATAATCAATTCATAGAAATTTTAATTTTGGTTTCCTGTTAGTTTATTATAGATAACTAGCTTGGTTTGGAACCTTCTGAGCAATTATTTATCAAAGCAACATGGGCCAAGTAATAAATAAAGTTTAGTTTTATTCATTAATCATCCTTGTGATAGGAACTAGACTTTGGATAGTCAACTTGACCACAAACTGATTGCCTAGCATTTTTACTGGATACAGGATGTATCATGTTCCCACAGCCGTCCATGTTGAAGTCTGATTTGTTGTTACATCCATTTTTAATGCACATATTAATTTAGAAATAGTAGACTTTTTCTAGCAGTTGACTGTTAAGAGATGAGATAACATTGCAAGAGAGGCTAAAATCTCTCTAAACTGAAATGTCAATGCTTCAGCTTCTCTTCCTTCAATGGTTTCTCCCCTTCATGATATTTGCAGATCTCTTCATTATTTCCAATGGTGATGTTGGCACTGCTGCTCGATACGGTTCCCCGTACATACGTAAGTTTTTACATGATTGATAAATAACATGTGTAGGTTTTTATGTCTAATTAAGGCTTTCAACCAGCTTAGAACTGAAATTACACACTAGATAGGTGTTTGCTTCTTCTTTTTTCAATTATGGTTGTGCTAAAAGGTGTTTGCTGTATATTTTATTGGATTTATGTGGGACTCCAAATGCAGCTTCAGCTTGTTTCGGAAATGATCAAGCTCAATTTCCTACGAGTAATCTCTTTGGATCAGCTGGAGAAGGAATTTGGGATAATGGAGCATCATGTGGGAGGGAATACCTAGTGAGATGTATCAGTTCTTCGAAGCAACAAGCGTGTATTTCGGGTGTAACAATTCAGATTAAGATTGTTGATCGGGCAAATACTTCTGTATCTCGACCATCGAGTTTAGGAACAACTATTGTTCTCTCTGAACCTGCCTTTTCGATGATAGCAGATGCATCTGCATCGACAGATATTAATATCGACTTCCAGCAGTAAGTTACTGTTTCTCCAATTTTTTCCTCCTATTATACGCCTTTTAAGTATGTCTTATTTTCTTGGTATGTCTTTTCCCCTTATAATTTGATGTATTGCTGTGTTTCTTGCTCTGAGGAGAGTCCGAGAGATCCTTCTTCCGCATGTTGAAACTTTTTATATGAATATTTGCAGGGTCTGACACAGGTAGGAAGGTATAACCATGTTGGTTGATATATCAAGTGGTAGAGTTTGTAAAGAAGATTTGTTGATTTTGTTCTGGCAAATCAATGCGGTTGTGAAATTTGATTCTTGTGTATTGTTAAGCAATATCAGAATTGGTATGGCTTTATCAAATTCTGTGGTTTAAAATACCCCGACAAGTGTGGGTATAGTGCCATCCACTATGTGCACCACCATCTTTACTATTGGGCACTAATTAATTTTCCTACCAATTGTCCAAGTGCAAAATGGTGTTTGGTTGGACATATTAAGAAGTACTTTCTAAGTTGGAAGCAAAATTTGAGAATGATTTTTCTTTTTAAAGTAGTAAAAAAGAATATATATTTTTTTTGAGAAAGATTTTGTTTACTTTTCTGAAAACGAACTTCTACATGTATTTCCCGAACATGGTTTCAGAAATTCGCAACGGTGGATCGGAACATCGTGTACCAAATCTCTACAATCCTTCCTCGGTTCTCACTTGTGATTATACCTAGTTTTTTGCTTTTTGAGCTCAAAAGAACATACAATAATTGAAAACAAGCAGACAACAAGCTGCATTCCCAATCCTTTTCGGATGATGCGAAAACAGACTATCCAGTACGTGGAATCTTGACTTTTTTTTTTCCCTTGTTAGTTTTCTTCTTGTTACTTTAAAGGAACAAAGACTTCCCTTACGGAGAACTCTTTGAAGTACTGTGATTAGTAGACATCCATATAAAGTTACCCAGATTTGTTCGAACGGGTATGGGTATGTTGGACAAGGTCTGCTCACCTACTAAAAATATTCACACGTCCGTACAAATATATGAATACCATTTTTAGTTGAGAATTTCTCGCATGAATATGTTATCTCCTTATCAATCCTCATCTCCCTAGCTAACATGGTCAAAACCCTAATATACTTGTGCTATATATATTCGTTTCTTAACTCTTAAAGAAGTTAGTGTACATGGCACATCGTGTAGTTAGTGTACTGCGTTTTTCTTACAGCAACATCAGATCAGAAGATACTGCAATCAATCGACGTTTACCATTTGAAGAAGTTGTATATCAGCGGACGTGTCCGGGATTAATTCTGTAAGTACTTTTTCTTGCTTCTTATCAATTGTTCTTGCTTTTCGGGCCAGTCGTACAGGAACTTGTTTCGCTCCTCAGCGCAATGAGGACCAACAAATTCCCGTGCAACTGATCCAAAAGCGTACACAATGAGCATATCGTTTGGAATTGTCTTTTTTTTTTTTTACTAAATAAACATGTCTTTTTTTCATTATTTGTCGATGCAAAATATTTGTTTAAAATTTTTCTTTTAAATTTCGGCCTTCAATCCCGGTTCGGCTATGACCATTTTACATGTTAATTTGACCCATTTATGCTAATATCCATTGCCCCGTTGCCTTCATATTATTATTCATCATGAATTATTCTAAAATACTCAACTTAATTATCCATTATACTCAACCGTTTGTACTGGTACAAAAGATTTCCAATCATTGACTAGTCGTACACATAACGTTAAGTACTCTTCCACTATAACGTGGGGAAAGGTCATGATTTTTTAAACAACCCGATCATCCTACCAGTCGTTGGTGTACCATGACGAAATCTCACCACCACCACCACCACCACCACCTTCTCCATTTCCTCTTTATCATCACAAACTTCTTTGATTTTTCCGGTGCTGATGTCGGAACTGCAACTAGATACAGTCCCCCATATCTACGTAAGTATCCCATGCATATTCTTATCAGAAGAATCGTACAAGTAACATATATAAACGACAACTTCTGTTGATTTTTTCTATGATTTATATGCAGCTACAGCTTGTTACGGTACTGACGTGAGTCAGTTTCCTGCGAACAATCAATTTGCATCAGCCGGTGAAGGCATTTGGGATAATGGAGCTTCATGCGGAAGACAATATCTCGTGAGATGCATAAGTGCTTCGGTGCAAGGAGTTTGTATACTTGGTGTTACGATTGCGGTTACTATTGTTGACCGAGGAGTTAGTTCGGTTTCATATCCAGTTGTTGCAAATACAACGATGACTCTATCCGCTGCTACGTTTGCCATGATTGCGGACGCATCTGCTTCTGAAATCAACATAGAATTCCAGCAGTAAGTGTTTGTTGTTTCTCTTGACGTGTCTGCCTTTACCATTTTGTTTGTAACGTCCGATCATGATGAAGTCTACATGTTCATATGTGCAGGATTTAGTCTGAAAATGGTGCCCAGAGAAAGAGCAGAAGCGTTTGGGTTGCATTGTATGTACAGTTGTAACACAAAAAAAAAAAACAAACTTAAGAATCAAATCAAGAACAATTCTTTCTTCATTTCAACTCTAAAACTCTTTGAACTTGGTGTAAGGCCTCTTCCTATGCACATGCCAAAAAAATGGTGTTTGGCATGCCAGGTGGCATGCCAAACCATGTGCGCCACTATGGGGAAACCGCTTAGCGATCGAATCTTTTTATGAGCGATATTGACAACATCGCCAGCCGATAAAGTCTTATGCCGGCGATATTGTCAATATCGCTTGTTAAAACAATAACGCCGGGCGATACAATGGTTATCGCCAAGTAGTTATTCTCGTAAATTGGCTAGTTCCCTATGGTTCCTATATATACGTCATTTTACCTCGACGTAAAACTCACACCGCTTCTAAAGATATTACTCATTTATTCTCAATTTTAAGCTTCACAAAATGTCGAGATCCAATGAAGAAAGGGATATTATTATGAATATGTTCAAAGCAAAAGAAGAAAGTTATCGTATGAGGTTGCAAGAAATTGACGAAGAGGAAGTCAAGATGAGAATCTAATCGAAACTATGATGCTTGTACATACGGGTCAAATACCAAGAGCCCAGAGCCCAAACAAGTATTATCAAGAAGATATACGTATCGAGGGGAGGAATTTTACCATCGAAGCTCATGCACGATTATTTTCTTCCCAATTGTGTGTACTCGATCGAGATTTTCAAGGTCGATTCCGCATGCCTCGTCATCCGGTGAAAAGATTATCAAGAGCTTTGTCGAGTGGAACCTCAATTCAATTATCGGTTTGATGACCGAATATTAGAGGTCATAGTCCCGAACAAAAAGTTACTTCGGCTTTAAGGATTCTAGGTTATGGCACTCCAGCGGATGCGAATGATGAGTACCTTCGTATGGGTAAAACAACTTCTTACACTTACCTTTCATTGTTACGTGAAGTAATGATTAATCATTTTGGTCCAACATATTTACGAAACCAACCGACAAAGATGTTAGACAAATATTAAGGGAGAATGAGGAAAGGGGATTCCGGGAATGCTAGGTAGTCTCGATTGTATGCATTGGTATGGCATGGATGCCCTGTTTATTGGGCTGGTCAATATAAAGGTCATTATCCAAAACCAACAGAGTTATCCTAAGCCGCTTCTTACGATTGTTGGATATGGCACGCTTTTTTGGTCTTCCCGGTTCACAAAATGATATTAATGTTTTGCACAAGTCGCCTCTGTTTGAAGATTTGAAGTATGGAATTTCTCCATCTTGTCCGTTTCATGATCAACGGCCATCGGTACACTCATGGCTATTATCTTGCATGATGGTATCTACCCAAAATGGTCCACCTTGGTTCAATGCTACCGTCGCCTCCTGGTGCATTGGGCCATTCATACCGATATTTTAACGATGCTCAAATGGCACCGAGGAAGGATGTGGAACGCGCTTTTTGGAATTTTGAAGAGGAAGTTCGCTATCATTTGTGGCCCATATCGTGGGTTGAGTCTCGTGAAATGCACAAGACTATGCTCACTTGCATAATTCTTCATAACATGGTAATTCAGAAACCGGGACGTGATTCGGATTGGATTAACTATGATGATGAAGATTTGAGGGGAGATTCGACCCGAAAGAGGCCTCCCGCAAGGAATTATGGTCAAATGACTAACTACATTCGAATTAACCGTAATTTGTATGACTTGATTAAAGAGATGCCGAGATTGAATCTTTGGGCGTAGAGCATGGAAGATGATTTTATGTATTTTTCTTAATGTTTTAGCTTCAGTTTAAGTTATGTTATGTATTGTTATTTTTCTAATTAATAAGCTTCAACATTTCAATTCAAACTAATATTAATTGGAATGCACAACATATCAAATTAAAACTTAAACTAGAACATTAAAACTTAAACTCCGCCATTAAACTACACTACACCAAAACATCCGATTTGGGACGGATATACGCGTTGCAAATGAATTTCACCAACGCTAATATCTGTTGGGAATATGGCGTAGCAAATTTTGGTGCAACGCCAAAATCCGTTGGTCAAATTAATTTGTGCAACGTATATAAACGTTGGTAAAATAGATTACCAACGTTTGTTGAGAAACGGATTCTTTAATTTTGCAACGGTTACAATAATTTAGGCAACGTATTACTCTAATTTGAGCAACACTTATATACGTTGCAAACCGGTTTGATGATTAAAAAAAATCCGACGATAATTCTGGGTAAAAATAGAATTCCGACGATATTTGACGGATTTACGCACCAAAATATATTCGCACATTCATATACCATTCAGATCAACTAAAAGACCCAACATATCATAATCCATCAAGATATATTCATATATATCCTCTTGTAATAAATATATGAATCAACGTGTAATGTATAACTACATCGACGCCACTTTCTAATTTATGTCCGCCCGAGAGTCTTTTCGCTTTGCTGCAAACAAACACACCACCATTACTCAGCCTGTCCATTTGTTGCCCTCCAGAATCTCGTCACTGCTAACTACACTGACTGCCACTTTCTATTCCCCTTAGTCTTCTGATTCACGACTACAGCACCAGCTCCGGCAGTACAACTCCATATCCCACTGCTTCTTGTTGACTCCGGTAACGACGCAACTTTCACAATTTCAATCCTTCCAATCTCGTTCTCGACTCAATTCTCCATCTCGGGCCTTCTTCCTTTGTCAGCAATAGCTCAACTAATAAGAAACGACAACCTTCAATCCAACAACAAGCGCCTTTCTAGTTTGAAACCACGCTTCGTTTCTTTTTATTCTTTTCCATTCACAATCTCGCAGTATCCATTGGCAGCTTGCAACCATCTTCCATCCTAATCGATCGACGCCGCAGAAACCTCATTCAACACTTATATCACCACCAACTATTCATTTTAAATCACACAGATCCTCTCCATCGACAATCATGCCGCTTCTTAACATACGGGTGTGCGGTTGAATTTATAATCTTGATAAAGAAGTCAAGAGCAAAGATCCACACTTTGGTTTCCAGACCGATGTACCTGAGAGATTCCACCACTTCGTACTCGAGTGTACGAGAGAATGAAGTAAAGGGTTTGAAGTTACTACACCACCTTAATGAAGTATATCATATCAAATTATAATTGTATTTTACTACTTATACTTACCTCATTATAGATTTCGAGGTAAGAAACTCAAGTAAGAACTCCCTTCCTGGAGTCTACAAGGAGAAGATAAATTTGTTAGGAAATAATGAACGCTTGAACATTTGACCTAACAAAGTACAACTTCACATTAATGTCACAAATGCTGGACTAACTTACATCTTGGATTCTGGGCTAAAACATCCTTGATCGCTAGTGGTATAACTCCTGAAGAAATGTGATCTCCCTGGAAAAATTAATGAATGAAAGCTTAAATAGTTTCAGATGCCTTGATTTGTTGGTACTCAACGTATAAGAAAGAAATAGACAATAATAAAAAGAGTTGCAGGAGTAAAGGTAAGGAGAAAGGAAACAGCTTCAATTATACATCATGAATTAGCCATCATTCATGCATACATATATTTTATAAACATAAGAAGTAAAACTTAGATATTTAGAAGTTTGACTAAATCGACATTGTGTGGGAGCAAAATGCAAGATATTAAGGATTATGACTTTTGAGGCTCCGCAAGGTTTGTTTAATACTAAAATTGACTCATAATGGGTAAAGTGCCGGGTGGAAAACGAACAATATCATCTTGGAAAATCAGCACTTACATGCATAGTATGTGTCTGCCCTCCCACTACTTGTAATACCATAAGCAAAAACAGTTCTCGTAATGTACACGCAGAAATGAATCTTAAATCTTGTATTATAGCCAAAGGTGGGTGATCACCACAACTCAAAAACCTCTTAATACAAAGAGGTTGGTAGGAATAGCGGCATAGCGCTAATTCATACCCATAACACTCTATTTGTATCAAGTCAAGCACTAACAAAACCAAAAAGCTATATTACCATTAATGCCATCCATCGCACTTGATTACGAGATCGAAAGGCTTGGTACTTCATACACAAGCTTGGTAATCGCATTGTCCGGTTCAAACACTCTATCCGTAATTAGACCACAACTACCAATTAGAAATAAAATTAGGTAAATGTATAAATCCGCACCTTTATAGCCACAATCTAAAAGACAGTTTCCTAGTTTATAGAGACAATTATAATTGAAATAGAGTAAGCATCCAAAACCAAAGAATGATAAAGAGAATATAGATGTATCCACAATAAAACAACAATAAGAGATACCGGATTAAATGCATTGATTCAAAATTATGAATGAGAGGGGAATTCAGTCTTAGAATTGTAAAAAACAAATGTCAATGCATACGTCAGTATCAGGATTAAATTGGCAAAGAACATATGCCAATTTAAGTATCTGATCGACATTAGCTTCAATAGCATCTTGTTCCAATACATATGCCAATTTAAGTATCTGATCGACATTTCCTGGCAAAGAATATTTGAGATGTCCCAACATGTTTCTCTCTTAATGTTCTTACTGTAATTTTGAGTCAGAAGTTGATAGAAACAAGAAAGCACTTGGTAGTCAATCAACACCTGAAAACATTAACAGAGATCAGGTCAACCACTTCAAACAAATAAACAAATAAAGTTAAAAAGATATGCTAAGAGAACATGCCACAAAATGCACACCAAGTCGAGAGACATGTGTAGTACACATTGACAAGCTTCGAACCGACAAACACATTTTGAACGTCCTTCTACCATCAAAATACAAATAAATTTACAAGATCAAACTTATCAACTAGACTCAAGACTCCCTGGATCAAGTTGTAGTAGTAAGACCCTTCGATAATTACCCGAGTTTGTTCATCATTCCCGTAACACTCGTGTACAATGGTTCAAAGAGATGGCGTATAAACCAGAGGGAGATGGATGACTCGAGAGAAGTAAATTGTGTCAGTAACAACCAAGATATCTCAAAGCTATATTTATATAAAAAGACCAAAACAAAATCCAAAAAGGAAGTAGAACAGCACTAGTTTTATACAACAACCACTTCAACGACTAACTCACAGATTCATGTTTAACAAAAATAGTATGTGTTTCCAATAATAACTTACAAAGAAAAAGATTTACAAACCGTGAATTTGACCTCCCGGCCTCAATCGAGCCTCGATTCGGTCCTTGAGATATGCTAAGTGACCAACAAGCATCTCAGAAGAATTTCTTCATCACCGAGTGTATAAGGTGTCAAGAACTGCAAAGAAAGATACAAGTAATAATTATTGAAAGAAACCTGGTACTTAGTTAAGACAAGAAAAAAAAATCAACAACTCCACCCCCACCCCCACCTACTCAAATGATACCGCTGGCTCGCCACGACATAAGTTGGATAAACTCCACGTAGCGCTCCTCAATATAGATTCTTTTGAGTGCTTACAAACCGAGATAGCAAAGTGGCACCATTGTACCCGAGAAAGAACATATCTCTACAGTCGGCGAGTCGCGAGCGATATTACCCAAATCCCACAAGAGTCTCGTTGATTAGAAACAAAACAAAAACAAAAGTTACATCCACCGACTAAGAAGTAAGTTTACAGGACAAAGATAGGACATTGGTGTAGACATTTCACGAACATCGCATTTCCGAGCTAAGAAGTTGCACAAGCTTTGGAAAAGCACCATGTTGAATCACAACTTCGTGTATGCTCCACGATGTACTGCCGCGATATTCATCAAAGCCCACGTCGCCTCAAACTTCTCACAACAAATACATAAGCTTTAATTGAGTTTAAACAAAAAAATTGGCGGCTTACATTAATCTAGTTAAAGAGGAAAAGCATGAGGAAAAATTGCAACCGAGAAACACCCGTAAAAGAAATATGTAGGATTCTCCACCTGATTAAGAAATCTTCCTTGGTTAATATACCAAAAAAAAATGTCTCATAGATCTTCTCCCTTTCTCCGACTTGATCCTTGCATCAAAACACAGACCATACTTTAGAATTTTTCATCCGACAAAAAAACATAGACAACAATGATAACTACAACAATCTTTGCTAAAACTTATCCTTTCAGATGAATGAACTCCTAAAACAACAACGGATGACTTCAAATCCACCACAAAGCCATAAACCCCAAATCCACCTCAAAGCCATAAAACCAACTCTCAGATGCAATCCATTCGGTTTATATGAGACTTTACATAAAACCAACATCAACAAACCATTAAATTGAAAGCAAAACACACCCATGTCTCAAAACTTTACATAATACAAAAAAAAAAAAAAAAATCTATACAAAGAAGACTTGAAAGTAAAACCCTTACTTCAAAACACCAAATTAACTTCAATAAAACACACTAAACTGAAATCTAAATACACCCGTGCTTTAAATTTTCATAATGTAAAAAAAAAACACCAAAAACTATACATGCAGTAAGACTCCAACTTCACAGAGTTAGGTAAAACAATAGATCAAAATATAACCAACAAAATCAAAATTAAACATCAGTACTAGCAGATAATGGTTTATACCTGATGATAATCAACAAAGAAATCAACTATTAGCTGAATTGATTTTGGATTTCAGGAACAATTTTTTTTTCTAGGTTTAGGAATTTTGTAAGATTTTTAGAGAATAGATCGCGACTTCTGGGTTTCGATTACTGAATGAAAGGTTTTGATTTGGTTAGTAAGGCAAAAAGAGATCTACGGGTTTTGATTGTAAGAGAAAAATTTCGTTTGATCGGGTTTTTCTTCGCAAGAAAACTCTCTCGAAACTAGAGAGAGAGAGAGTAAAAAGATGAGAACGAGATGATTTTAAGATTTTGTAAAAAGAATAATAATAAGAAAAAAACCCGATATTAAAAAGACACGACTACTAAAGGCCCATTGAAATATCTGATATTACGTAAATACCATTGATGTATAACGTTTTTACACGTTTGAGAAACGTTGTTCTGTTAGTTTTATTTAATAAACCGATATTATTTATTTTGCACAACGTATTTTTGGGTGTGCAACGGATATTGGCGTTGCTCAAGGGGTGCAACGTCAATATCCGTTGCACACCCCGAATTGATATGTTGCAAAATGCGAGGATATGGTGTAGTGCTAGTACATTAATCATTTAGAGGAATTATTTCATCAAACTCATCATCATCGGTTCCATCATCATCATCTTCTTCATCACGGTTGTTAGTAAATCCGCATTGCTTTTCAAACTTGCTTGAATCTGTCAAATTGATTTGCCATACATGCGAGTTGTTGGGAGTTCATAATTGAGGTGTTAGCTTGAAGAATGTTATGCTTGTCATAGTCAAACTGAATTTTTCTTGAGAAAGACGACTTTTCTTACTCTCTCCCGGTTTTGAATTTTCCTTTGAATGGATCTTTCCTTCGCGATGGTCTTTTGATAATCCATAAACTCCGCCATGTTAAATCTACTTGAACTCCCTCTTCTTTTGAGCTAATTTTTCTAGCAGTTTGCCTTATTCCTCCCCGAAGTTTTCCCTTAGTATTACCATCAATATAATTATTGAAAACTACGTTGGAATTTGAGCTTGTAGGGGTATCTCGGTGAAGAATTTGATGGACCTTGTGAAAATGGTGAAGAATTTGGTGTTGAGGAGAAGAATTATATGGTGACTTTTCGTACTACTTGATTATTTGCTAACATCTGGATTATATTTGTTCAAACCCTTCAAAATATGATAACAACTTTCGAAAGCAACCGTTTACCATGTTTTCGTTTGCCAATATGTACGAACCTACTCTTTCAAAATCAACATCGCCTGACCACTTTCCTTTCCTTTTCTCTTGGCTTGCATTATCAATGCATGTTTTCGTTGATTACAATGAAGTGTTCTGACAATCCTTTGCATCACGACCATTGATGTTCATGGTTTGTTCTTCATATTTTTGAAATATATTATCCCACATGGTGTTACCATGTTGGTGTGCACCACCGATACAATCTTGGGTAAAAAAAATAATTACGACAAATACATTCATCTTCTATCATGGTGTATTTTGCACCACGGACTCGATTCTTCTTACCTTTGCCTTTGCCTTGAGTTTGTGCTTGTGAATCCATTTTACAAGAAAATATAATTGTAGAGGAGTTGTGATAGTTTTAGATTTGAAAAAGATTGAGAAATTAAGAAATTCTGAGAGTTTTAGAATTTTTGGGTGTGAGTTGATATGAGTTTGAAATCGTATTTATAGAGGGGGAAATTGTAGCCGTTAGATGAAGATCCTGATGAGCGATTATCGAGTATCGGCGATAGCTTGACCTGTCATTTGTCGAATGAATGACCATCGAACGAGCAGTTTGACCATCGGCGACGAAGACTCTATCGCTCATTTGGAAACTACGCATCAGCGTATGCCTATATGCCTTAAAATAACATATTGGCATATGAGTTTGCGATTTAGCATACCCATAATGGTGCATATATGCCAAATACTATGTTTTGGCATGTGCATAGGAAGAGGCCTAATACGGAAGTACAAGATCTCTATAAAATAATAATTCAAAAGCCATTGGCAACAATAAACAACAATTTGAGACTGTGTCAATAAAATATCGAAAATGATGATGCACCGAAAAGATTCAACCGAGCTGGGCACGTGTCACTTCCTTTTCCAATGTTGAGAGGTACACCAGGACCGTCGGATCCCTTCTCAGTGCCCACCTCGGTGCTGCTTTTGGGTGGGTATAGCAAAGTTCAACTAGCAATGTCAACAGATACTACTGGATCAGAAATGACAAGCCTAGTCCATAGTTGGGCTTTTAAGAAATTAAAAAAATAAATAAGATACATTTCATAGAAACCCTGCAAGTCGAAGGAGTACAAATATGGTGTGAAAACCGTGAAGCATTTGGTCTGTAATGTGCCCCCACCACGGCCACACACCACATGCATCAGCATCTAAGTGAAAGAGATTGCTCTCCGTATTGCGTTTTGTGTAAAACTCTTCTTGTGCTCTTATCTTTAAAAGTCCTTTCCTTTGTCGAAGTTCTTCAATTGGAAGCCGACTAAAGAGTTTTGGATACACCTTACCTTCAATTTGGTAAAAAATATTAAAGTATATGATTTCTAGAAAAAAGAGAGAATACTTAAAGCCGTCTTTTGCGAACATGGTTTTGTGGAATTTGCTAGCTTTAGGAACATTGTTTAAGCTTGTGTACGAGGAAATGTTTACCATCCTTCCTGTTATTATCGGTTGTCATTTCTAAAAGCTCCTTTTACTTTTGAGCTCAATAGATCACAAAATAATAAGACAATAGACTAGAAGTTTTGCATTTGCCAATCCTTTTTGGATAACAAATCCGAGGGACAAGAGGCAAAATGCTCCAAAATCGACCGCCACCTAGTGAAAATGCCCCAGATGTTAAGGAATATATCGAAATGCCCCAATCCGTTACTTTTGGGGCATTTTGATCAAGTGGGAATCTTGACCCTAGGTGATGGAGTTTTGAAATTCCATTTATCCTTTAATCAAAAATGATAAATGACAAATTTATTGGGGCATTTTTACCCAATCCGCCATTACCACCACCACCAAACGAACAACCACCAACCACCACCACCACCACTACCACTAGAAAAACCACCACCAACACCACCGCCACTGCCACAACCGACGCCACCATCACCACCGCTGCCACCACCGCACCACCGCCACCACCACCACCACCTGAACCCTAAATCCTGAACCCCAAACCCTGAACCCTAAGCCCTGAACCCTGAATTTTAAACATTGAACCCTAAATTATGAACAATGTACCATGAAGGGCAATTTCGACTATTTAACTCCCTCTAATGGAAAATCTAACGGATTGAGACATTTTGATCTATTATCTGACGTCCGAGGCATTTTTACAAGGTTGAGATCGATTTTGGGACATTTTACCATTTATCCCCAAATACAAGATGCAAAATGCCCCAAAATCGACCCCCACCTTGTCAAAATGTCCCAATCCGTTACTTCAGGGGCATTTTGATCAAAATTGGGAATCTTGACTGGTCAGTGGAGTTTTGAAATTCCATTTTTATCCTTTTAATCAAAATGATAATTTATTGGGGCATTTTTACCAAATCCTCCACTACCACCGCCACAACCAAACGAACAACAACCAACCACCACCATTCCTACCACCCCACCACCACTACCACTACCACTAGAACAACCACCACCAACACCACCGCCACTGCCACTGCCACAACCGCCGCCACTGCCACCGTCACCACCATCACCACCGCTGCCACCATCACCACCACCGCACTACCACCTGAACCCTAAATCCTGAACCCCAAACCCTGAACCCTAAGCCTTGAACCCTGAATTTTAAACACTGAACCCTAAATTATGAACAATATACCCTGAAGGGCTATTTCGACTAACTCTCTCTAACGGAAAATCTAACGGATTGGGGCATTTTGATCTACTATCTAACGTCTGGGGAATTTTTGCAAGCTTGGGATATATTTTGGGACATTTTACCATTTATCCCCAAATCTAATCCATAAGAAAACAGACTACAGTTTGTGGAATCAATAACTAACATGACTTGTTTTTTTTTCACGTATTTCCATGCATTCCCCTTGTTCTGGATTTAGTACTCCATCTGAGTAGGTTCTTGTGATGCCTCCACAATCCCATGTATAATCAAGAATTATTAGTCTACTACCTACTTTGTTAGATAAATGATCAAAGGAGACATCTACATTAAACTTAATGATACCTTGTTCTGGTGGCTTCCAATGAGATAATATATAATTACTTACTGAAGAAGTAAAAACATGATACTCATGTAAATGTGAACCTAAATGATAAAATATTTAATGCACAACGTTATAGTGATTGAGAGATACTCCCTGAAATATTGAGTCGCATCTATCTTTCCAAATTACCCATGCACCAATCATAAGGGTATACAACCATCTTTCATCTGTAATGGTATTATTGGTAAACCAATTGATTAACCTTTTAGAAACACTCGAGCAATTGTTTCTTACTGCATCAATATTAACATTGACCCCTCTCCACACTGCTTTAGCATGCCTTCATTCCAGTAATAAATGCTTTATAGTTTCAGCTTCTAAACTACGTTGTGTCTCCATTTCATTATTGTAAACAGCCAGCTGAACTCTTGTTTGATTTATTTCCCAGATGCATTCCTATGATAAGTGTCAGTCTTCCATAAAGCCTTCCATACACCATCTTCAATGATTCTCCCATTAATAGTCACTTCCCTGTTACACCCAGTAAGCTTCTTATATGTACTTTTAATAGAAAACTTTCTATCTTTTGAAGGCATCCATATCATTATGTCCTCCTTGTTAGATCATTGCTCGGTCGAAATCAAATGATAGCTGCTATCTCCAAAGATGTTTGTCAATGTTAGTGATCAAACTATAAGTCTTGATTTTTAGCCTATTTATAGATGTCTCGGACTAGGACATAGAATGTATATTTGAGCTTAGATTTCACGGCGTTCATCATTTGAAGACGAAGAACTACTAAGGGGAGCTTGTGGAACTTCATCGACAAAAGGTCTGTGGACACTTAAACTCATCTATCACTATGAAAGTCTATTTCTACTCTATCTCCTATATTGAGACATAAGTCGTATTTACGATATAGTTTTCTATCATACACATTTGAGATTTCGTGCTAAGTTTATCTTGCTTACATATTTATCGAAATATGTGTTGGCAAGCTTTCGATTTAGCCATGTTCATCTTTACTCGCGACTAATGTCATGTTGACATTTCAATTACTTGAAAATTTCTTTGATGCTAATAGCGTGTGAAAAACGGCTATAACATCCTCTAAGAATGTTTCAATGATTAGAATGAAAAGTTGAGATTCTGTAACCATCTTTAGATATAAGCATATATAGTGTGTTCGCACATTTGTTTATAAATCCATAAACCGGGAGCCAAGTGTATGCATATGTGTTTATACGAAATTGGTTAACGAGACAGGTTAAGTATGCGTACATGTACGCATACTGGCGGAAGTTTTCCAACCGAAAATTTCTGCTGAGTTTGGGAATTAACAAGCTCTTAACTAGTCACCTTAAGTATGCGTTCATGTACGCATACTGGCGGAAGTTTTCCAACCGAAAATTTTTGCTGAGTTTGGAAACCAAACCAACTCAAATCCGGTTGCTTAAGTACGCATACCTGTACGCATACTTAAGCTGGTTAATTTATCAAATCGGCCAGTTCATGAACTTAAACATTTAAATCGTAAGGAATGCAACCTTTGCAAACCGTGGCTATAATGTTCATGATTGATTCAAGTGAATGAAACCGATTTAGTTTCAATTGTGTCTTCCATACAATTGAACAACTCTTTAACTAGTTTCATTTGAAGTCATTTGAACTAGTTATAGTTAAGATGAATAAGGTTAATATGAGAGTAATCATATGGCTAACCTCGGTTAAATATTTGTGAACCAACATTGTAATACCCTGTATTTTTAGTTACCTTTCCGGGTCGGATATTAACGAGTTAGCTTAGAGTATTGTTTATTATTCCTTAGCCTAAGTGGGTTGCTTCGAAATAGAAAGTTAAGGTGTGAATATAATCACCTAAATGGGAGGAAAATAAAGAGACATTTATAATTTAAATAGAAAAATAATAATAATAACGAAAATGTGTATTAATTAGTAATATTAATATAGGTTTTATAATAAACTTTTGGAAAGAGAATGGTAGAGATTAGAAAACTAAAAATGAGTAGGAAAGAAATTGAGCTAGATTTCTTAGAGAAGAATGTTATGGAAAATCAAGAGGAGTTTGTAGCTAATTAAAGGTAGAATGTGAAACCCTTTCTCTTTAGGTGTTTTTCTTTGGTGTTTATTAGTATGATTTTGTATTGTTATGATTCAGTAATTTATTTGAATAAATATGTATCTATTTTTTTGATGATCAGGATTCTTTTATTGATGGAAAACATGATTAGGTATCTCTTGTTAAAATTTGAGAATTTTCCAATGAAAAACTCACCGTTGAATGTTTCTTGTAATTTGGATTATGATTTCTGAAATTCTGGACATCTTCGTTTTGCTGTTGTTTGGATGTTCTTAGGGAAGTATTAACGATGTTAAATGATTTGAGGTCTTAACAAAAGTTGTATATCAATATGTCTCATCTTTCATTGTGATATTGAGGTTGCTTAATTTGAGACTACTATGAATTCATGGTGAATTGTTTAAGTAATGACATGTAATCTACTTCGATTTTAGGATTACATTGTAATTCATATATTTTGTTTGAACCGTTGGTTTGGTGTGAATTTTGGATTATGTTGTATATGAATTGTCAAGAATGTTCCATTCAAAATTTGAGGAATGATCGAGATAAAGTTAGGACCATGAAATATATAATATAATATGGTCTGCGATTAACTTGTTTGCATAAATGCTTGAAAGAAATTCATGTTGTTAAGCCATGGTTGCTTATGTTGTTTATGAAAATGATTTATAAAAGGAAATGAGTTCATGTTTTACCGTTATATGGAACATGTTTTCATCTACACGTTGGGTAATGGACTTCACAGAGTTAAATGGGTAATGATCCCCATGGGACCTGTGTTTCCATCATCGATGGCGGTTTCGTCGCAGAGTCTGGTAAACGATAGTGATGTACAAACCAAGGTTGTCGATCTGCAAATGAAATGGGTAATGATCCCAGGAGCATATGGGTATGATCCCTACGTGAACTTTTGTTCACACCATCGATGGAGGCCGTGCATATGCGATAAACGACAGTGGGTGCACGAACCAAGGTTTTCAATTATGAACTCATGGTTTGAGGTGACTTATAAATATGTGAATAATATGTTGGAATCTAAACTAAATGAATTGTGGAAACATAATCGTGTGTTATGAACTCATTTGTAAACTCAAATGTATGAATTGTTGAAAACATATGATTGTTATTGTGAATTGATGAGTTGAATCCCTAAATGGATGATTTGATAAATGATTTGTTGATAATAATATAAATGTTGTGAACTCGTGGCTTGTTGGTGACAATATTAATTTGTGAATTGTGTGCTGGAAATCTCTATTGAATGATTTGTGGAAACCTTATTGGTTTTATGAGCTCGCACGTCGAAATACGAATTGAAGTATTTGGTAGGAAACATTAACGGTGTTGTGAACCCATGTGTGAAATTTAATTCGATGAATCGTTGAACTCAAGTGTGAACTTAAATGTGATGAGTTATGAATTGATGTATTAATAGTGTTATGAACTCATGTTTTGGTTGGCGAAGCAAATGTTAATATGTGAATGATGTGTTGAAACTTTCTAAAATCGACGATTTGTTAATAATAATATTCGTGTTGTTGAGCTTCGTAGAGCTGAAACTATATACTGGATAATTTATCGAAAACATCGTTGGTATCGTGGATTCTTGAATATATCATGGATTCGCTGAGTTGTACCATGTTCTTGTCATATGTTTTCTCTGATAAAAATAATTATTTTAAGCAAATCTTTAGAGAATTGGTAATGCATTCTACCTGAAATGGCCATATCTCACCCCAATTGACATTTTTCATGATTGTGAATCTGTGGAAGTGTGGAAATTAAGAAGTTAGCTATCTTGTCGATCGTGGTTGTATTCATTTTATTTGTTTGACGTGGCAATTTGATTTTCATATTTTATTGAAAATATTGTTAGTGTACTTTTATAATTAATTAAACTTATGTATAAGGATAATTCACTATGCTTAGTAAAATAATTATATATATAAAGAATAAAAAATTTAGTGTCTTTTTCCAGGCCGTAACACTTGCGAGCTTGGATCTCCACATTCGGGCCCGACCCCGATCCCGAGAACTCCGGGTGCTCATGTATGACATCGTGAGCCCAGGCTTTAGATCTTAAATGGGACCATAATTAAAATATTCTTGTATGTCAATCACGCATGCTTGTTTGATTTGATTGGTGTGTTGCTTGTTTCCATGTATATTAAGCATTTGTATTGTCGTTTGGCGTGATTCATGTGAATTGTAAATTCCGTGTAAGATTGAATTGTATTTGGAATTTTGGGATGAAGTAAGTAATATATATATTCTACACTTCGGGGCGCAATTTCACTTAGTAGGTGGTAGAATGTAATACCATGTATTTTTAGTTACCTTTCCGGATATTAACGAAGTTAGCTTAAAAGTATTGTTTATTATTCCTTAGCCTAAAGTGGGTTGCTTGAAATAGAAAGTTAAGGTGTGAATATAATCACCTAAATGGGAGGAAAATAAAGACATTTATAATTTAAATAGAGAAATAATAATAATCTAAAATGTATTAATTAGTAATATTAATATAGGTTTATAATAAACTTTGGAAAAGAGAATGGTAGAGATTAGAAAACTAAAATGAGAAGGAGAAAGAAAGAGATGCAGCTAGAATTTTTAGATAAGAATGTTATGGGAAAATCAAGAGGAGTTTGGGCTAATTAAAGGTAGAATGTGAAACCCTTTCTCTTTAGGGTGTTTTTCTTTGGTGTTTATTAGTATGATTTTGTATCGTTATGATTGAAGAATTTATTTGAATAAATATGTATCTATTTTTGATGATCAGGCTTCTCTTATTGATGGAAAAACATGATTGGGTATCGCTTGTTAAAATTTTTGATAATTTCCAAATGAAAACTCACTTAGTTGAATGTTTCTTGCAATTTGGATTATGATTTCTGAAATTCTGGACATCTTCGTTTTGCTGTTGTTTGGATGTTCTTAGGAAGTATTAATGATGTTAAAATGATTTGAGGTTTTAACAAAAGTTGTATATCAATGTCTTATCTTTCGTTGTGATTTAGGTTTCCTTAATTTGAGACTAATATGAATTTATGGTGAATTGTTTAGTAATGACATGTAATCTACACTTGATTTTAGGATAATAAATATATTGTTTGAACCATTGGTTTGGTGTGAAATTTTGGGTATGTTATATATGAATGTGTCAGAATGTTCTGTAAAAGGATGATCGGGATAAAGAGGATGATACAAATATATATATATATATGTATTGATTTAACTTGTTTGCATAAATACTTGAAAGAAATTCATGTTGTTAAGCCATGGTTGCTTGTGTTGTTTATGAAAATGATTTATTGATAAGTGCATAATTCACATGATTTTAGTGTCAATTCCATGCTAGTAATTGCCTATATTCTTGCAAATTATTGTATGTTACGTTTGTTTTCTCTTATTTGTGTTTCATTAGGATGCATCGGCCCAAAAAGCATGAATTTGCACTTAATTGTGCAACAGGCAGAAGCTAGCTACAAGTGGAGAAGGGCCAAAGACCAATGAAAAGCTCGTTCAAGTACAAGATTTTTACTTTTCGTGCTGTAGAAGACGAAGACGAAGGCGATGGCGAGAAGAACGGAGTCGTGCTCGGGATTCGTACGAAAACGCTATGAGCAAAACGAGAACTTAGAAGACTAAAAAGGGGGCTAAATGGTCATTTTAAAGGGAACATTCTATTGGCACCCTCAGCTTTGTTCGTTAAGGGGTATCTCATGCTAAAGGGCGATCCAGAGTTCAAAGCAACACGCTCAAATGCGGTCGGGCCTACGTTTCGCTAAGGGGCGTCCATTCTATTAAGGGGAAGCCATATTAAAAATCACTAAAGGCACTGGATCATTACTCAGGAACTTACATTCTTCTTACTTTATGAACATGAAAGACATGAGTTGTTCTTAATGGTGGTCATCATGATGATCACGATGGTGATGGATTGATTAACCCAATGATATTGAATTTGACACATCAGGTTCTGAGAGCGATACAAAACTTAGGTACTAGCTTGATTTTGATAAATCATCAAAACTATAGCACAGTGGTGAAATATAATTACTTCTATACATCTGGCCGATTAATGGAAGATGGGTCGAGCAGAGAGAATAATGATGGCGGTGATGAGAAGAATGGTCGGAGAACGGCATGGAGCTGTTGGTGAAAAGGGGAGATGATGGGAGCTCGTGAAGATAATTTAGAAGAAAAGTTGAACTCGAGTTGCCTGAGAGGAGTTCGTGATCATGGATGAGGTGACGAGCTCGGCAAGGTTTGGAGGAGCGGTGGCGAGAGGTCGGGGAGAAAACAACCGAGCTTGGTGATGGTGTTCTTTGTTTGGAGCTCGAGATGAACCAAGACATGGGTTGTATCATGGCGATGCTTGATATGGAGTCGAAGTCGATGAAGATTGGCGTGAAGATGGAGCTCGAGATGAAGTTCGGGGAAGCCTTTGCTACTATCGAGCTAGGGTTGATGATCGTTTGCGGGGAATAAGATAGTTGATTTGCAATTGTTGGTGGGACCCACATCATGGTAGAATGATGGGAATTTTATAAAGAAGAGCGATCAGGCAAAATTGGGCAAGAAGAAAATATTTGACGCGTCTTGGGAAGAGTAATGATCCATTTTGTGCAGCTCATTGGCTTGTACAAATCAATGGAGCATACAAAGACACATAGGGTTCTTGGATGATCGAACGGATTGGGAATTATGTACACATTTCTTATGTGCACCATGTTACTCTAAATCAGCACCAATTAATTTCAAAGACAAAAGCGATTTGTGGCGCTTTACTTCTTATCTGTCCGTATCACGGAGGAATTGGGGAATTCTTGGGGTGAGCTTTGTGTATAAAAGAGATCGGTGGAGAGAAAAGAACAGACTTCTTCCACCACTTCTTCTTTTATCATTTTGAAACAAGGGGAGCTCTGGCTTTCGCACAGGCTTTTATTTTTTAGTTATACTTTAACTCTTTCTTCCTTATTTATTTCTAGTACTTTTTAATTATGGGTAGCTAAACTTCTAATTGATTAGGGATGATTTCAAAGTCTGAACCATGACGTTATTTTCTTTAACCATTTATTTTAAGTTTTATTTAATTGTTGATTATCTTTATTATTTTTATTGTCTAAGAATATTGAGGGTTATTTAAAATGAACAATTAAATTAACCAATCAATATTTCTTCTACTAGTTTAGGGTTGTGTGATACGTGTAATTGTCACATCAACTCTTTACATAAGTAGTAAATCGTAAGAGGCGCGAGAGGGATTTTGTTAAACGATTGTGTGTAAAGATAACACTAGTAAACGAGACCGAGCTTATGCGTGCGATGCTAGGATCAACTTTGATTTCACAGTGTAAAGCATTCGACTAATTTACACCTTGAGAGCTTATTCTTGGTGGGTTGGTTGGATAGAATCACGGTAGTCTAGCGCTTAGTATCCGGTGGCGGTAGAATCCGGGGGATAACGGGCTTATTGCTATTCTACGGTTGGTAACATTATAAATGAACGGGAAATAAATTTATATTTAATTAAACTTCAGTTCGGTGACGGCGAATGATTCCCCTAATCATCTTCTTATTATTATTTCTGACAAAGTATTATTATTATTTTATTTTATTAGTTACTTTGATTTAAATATAAAACCCCCTTTTGGTGACATTTAACAACTAGAAACTCCTGCTCTTAGTGGGAACGAACTCCTTGCCATTATATTACCGGTTAATTGTGTGGAAAGAAGTAATTAATTTGTTGCGTAAGCGGCGCGTGCAAATTTTGGCGCCTCTTGCAGGGAGTTTTTCCGTTCGAGTTAATGTGTGATGCAAGTGATTATGCGGTCGGAGCTGTTTTGGGTCGGGAAAGTAGACAAAAGGTCACATGTGATTTATTATGCATCAAGGACCTAAATAGAGGCTCGGATCAACTATTCGACCATTTGAAAAAGAGTTGTTGGCTATAGTATTTGTATTAGAAAATTCGGATCTTATTTGGTGGTACCAATGTGATTATCTACGATCATCTTTTGCCCCGGTACCTATTGAAAGAAGGAGGCTAAGCCGGGACTCATACGATGGATTCTTTTGCTACAAAAGAATTCAATATTGAGAATTAGAGACAAGAAAGGTGTTGAGAATCTTTATTGTGATCATCTTAGCAAATTTTTATTTAGAAGAACTTCCCATACGGGATCTTTTTCCAGACGAACAACTCTTCTCGATTGAAGAATCAACACCTTGGTATGCTGATATAGTGAACTATTTGGTTACAAGGCAAGTACCTAGTACGATGTCTAACTTTCAAAAGCTAAAGCTTAATAAAATAGCCAAATAGTATGAGTGGGATGAGCCACACTTGTGGAAATATGGTGTTGATCGGGATTATCCCATGGTGCGTACCTAACTACGAATTTCAATCAATTAAATGTCTTTGTCATTCTTATGCTTGTGGTGGTCACTTTAGTTCTAAGCATAGCTCTCAAAGTTCTTGAGAGTGGCTTTTATTCAACTGCTTGTTTGAGGATGCATATGCTTTTTGAAATCTTGTGATATATGTCAATGAGCAGAGCGTCTACAGGTGCTCGAAATCAAATGCCATTCACCCGATTCTTTGCAAAGGAAATATTGATGTGTGGGGTATTGATTTTATGGGCCTTTTGTTAATTCAAATGGAAAATATTATATACTTCTTTAACGTGGATTATGTTTCAAAATGGGTGGAAGCTAAAGCCACCCATACTAATGATTCTCCAAGTTGTTTGTGAGTTTGTGAAGGAATATTTTCTCTCGACATGGTACACACAGTGGTTATCGAGTGATGGAGGTTCTGCTTCAAGAAATCCCTTCCATGCTCTCTCAAGAAGTACAACATTACACACAAGGTTGGAGCAATAGTATCACCAACAAACTAGTGGGTAAGGTGAAGTTTCAAATCGTGAAATCAAGTCCATTACGAGAAAACTGTCAATACTACAAGAGAAGATTGGATCTTCAGGCTTAACGATGCACTTTGGGCGTATAGAACTGACATATAAGACACGTTGGTATGTCTCATATCCCGGTTGGTTTGCAAAGCTTGTCATCTCCCGAGTTGAACTTGAGCATAAGGCTTTTTGGGATGTAAAGATGTACAACATGGAGTATGATAAAGTAAGGGAAACAAAGCAAGTTACAAATCAATGAGCTAGAGGAGATACGAAATGATGCTTACGAAAAGCTCTCGTATATACAAGGAAAAGGCAGAAGTTATTCCACGACAAAATGATTTCTCGGAAAAGTTTTGTTGTGGGGAAAAAAGTTCTTTTATTTAATTCTCGTCTTAAGTTATTTCCTGGAAAGCTTAGGTCCCGCTGGGTGGGACCATTTGTTGTTACTGATGTTTTTCCTCATGGTGCAGTTGAAATCTCTAGTCCCAAAACTGGGAAAACTTTCAAAATAAACGGCCATAGATTGAAGCCATACTACGAGAACTTCACTACAGTGGATGTTGATGAGATTGCGCTTCGTGATTTTCTCCCTTTGGAGGAGTAATCTGAAGATGTGTCAAGTCAGGCTGAGGACGTTAAACTAAGCGCTGAATGGGAGGCAACCCACTGGTTTTGTATTTCAATCTTTATCTTTTTTGTTTTTCATATCATATTCGGATTTCCCACCTTATTTTGCTTTTGATGACTCAATTACATTTGAGGACAATGTAAAGTTTAAGTGTGGGGAGTATTTTGCATATAGAGTTTTTAGCCTTTTTAGAGTCTAACTTTTTTTTTTTTTAAATAAAAAAAAAAATAAAAAATGTAAATATTTGCATAAAAACCTCAACTTGTAGAGATTTTAGAGTCACTAACATACTTCTAGGTATGTTTACATAGAGAATTCTGACCGACATAACTGAACTTGGAAGTGTTAGGGAACTACGTTCGGATTTCTTACTTGTTAGAGTGTTAAATAATGGATTTAATCATGCCGGTGGCAAATGAGGAGCAGAGAGAAATGCATTATTAGAGTTGTTGATCAATCATTAGTGGAGACTACCTATTTTCAAATCAACCGAGGCACCAGACCAAAAAAATATTTGTAGATGACTAAAGAGCTTTCTTTTGAGTGTGTGTCACCGTACATTAATTCCGGGTAGAATGGTGAGCTACCCAACTTCACACCATTTTTCAGCACTATTTTTGATCTTTTGAGTGCTAATTTTTTCAATCATGAGGGTGACGTCTATAGATGAAAACCACCTTCTTGTAGTTTGATTTGCAGTTAGCACCATTCTCCTCTGGCTTCAACAACGGTCCATAGAAACACATCATCATCAACAATGCGGACTGACATCAAAATCTATAAGGAAAATTGAAGAGGTTTAAGGTTTATAAGCAACAATACAAGGAAGAGCAAATTTCATATCAAAGTGAGGCAACATACAATGAGCAGATTTTATATACATGTTGAAGACTTACAATACAATAAGCAGATTTTATATACATGTTGAAGACTTACAATACAATGAGCATAATTTTATATCCAAGTACGAAGACTAATTTACAAAAGCAAAGAAAATCAAAAGATGAGAGTTATTGAAGTATATAATACGAAGATAATACAAGTTGTGAAGATCAAAGTGGTAAAGTCCTTCTCCCATGGCCATGTTAATTTTATTATGTTGTAGTTGCAATCTTTTTATCAAAAAAAAAAAAAAAAAAAAAAAAAAAAAAAGATTTGCATTTAGGATTTATTTTATCAATAAATCCATGAGGAAGAAAAATATATAAAGAAGTTTCAAGCAACAAGAAAATAGAGGAAAAGAGTTACAAATTGTCAAAGTTTTATGAAGTTCAACAGTTCATCATCAATAGTTGAAGACCGAAGACGAAGACCAAAAGACGAGCCGAAGACGTTTCTATTGGATGTTGTGAGAGTGGTGCTTTCGTCAATGCCGATCAAATGTAAAGGTGGTAAGTACTCCCATCCTCGCTATAGTGGTTGATTTCCTTTCTTAGAGATCATCAGAAAAATATTTTTATTTCCCACGATCTTGTGGGGTCTCCAGAAGTAATTCGGAAGGTTTCCTTCCCACCATTCATCGTGTGTATAATTTCTCTCTTCATTC
The DNA here is from genome assembly GCA_023531295.1 of Papaver armeniacum. Lineage (NCBI taxonomy): Eukaryota > Viridiplantae > Streptophyta > Magnoliopsida > Ranunculales > Papaveraceae > Papaver > Papaver armeniacum. Next base: position 88,220 of record JAJJWW010013658.1, read on the forward strand.
CTATCTGCACACATGTGAGACCCATAAAAATATCTGTCTTATTGAGTGCAATTATCATAAAATCCTTTTAAGTGAGGTAGAAGTCGAGGCGAAATGCTTATTGATCGCTCTCAAACACGTATTTTCTCATTATGGTGTGGTTATTTCTCACTCAACATTTAAGAATGAGAATATGTTCTTTAGTATTTCTAACTTCTTATTACTAGCATGCAGAAACTCTATGTCCTCATAGCTCTTTGGATGCTTGGGACGCTGGAACGCTTTGAAGTTGGAGCAGGTTTTGTGGGTATATCTATGGTAAACCCTCACGAGACTATAACTCGTCCACTAGGGACACCTAGGGGTTTAAAGGCTTGTTGCACATGCTAAGTGCAACCGGGTCCCAACGAAAGGAAGTTGTCGTACTTTTAGGTTAGATAGTTTGCTCGAGGACTAGCAAAAGCCAAGTGTGGGGGGAATCTGATAAGTGCATAATTCACATGATTTTAGTGTCAATTCCATGCTAGTAATTGCTTATATTCTTGCAAATTATTGTATGTTACGTTTGTTTTCTCTTATTTGTGTTTCATTAGGAGAATCGTCCAAAAAGAAGTGAATTTGCACTTAATTGTGCAATAAAAGAAGCTAGCTACAAGTGGAGAAGGGCCAAAGACCAATGAAAACTCGTTCAAGTACAAGATATTTACTTTTCATTCAGTAGAAGACGAGAAGACGAAGGCAATGGCGAAAGAACGGAGTCATTCTGAGTTCGTATGAAAAAGTTATGAGCAAAACGAGAACTTAGAAGACTAAAAAGGGGCTAAATGGTCATTTTAAAGGGAAAATTCTATTGGCACCCTCACTGTTCGTTAAGGGGTATCTCATGCTAAAGGGCAGTCAAGTTCAAAGCAACCGCTAAATGTAGTCAGTCTGTTCGCTAAGGGGCGTCCATTCTATTAAGGGGAAGCCATATTCAAAAATCACTAAAGGCACCTGGATCATTACTCAGGGCACCCATTCTTCTTCCTTACTATGAACATGAAGAACATGAGTTGTTCTTAATGGTGGTCATCATGATGATCACGATGGTGATGGATTTGATTAGCAATGATATTCGAATTTGAATACATCACTAGGTTCCTGGGAACGATACAAAACTTGGGTACTAGCTTGATTTTGATAAATCATCAAAACTAGAGCTTGGCGGTGAAATATGGTCGCTGCTATCATCACCGGCGATTGATGGAAGATGGGTCGAACAGAGAATAATGATGGAAGTGATGAGAAGAATGGTCGGAGACGGCATGGAGTTGTTGGCTGAAAACAGGGAGATGATGGGAGCTCGTGAAGATAATTTAGAAGAAAAGTTGAACTCGAGTTGCACAGAGAAGTTCGTGATCATGGATTAATGAGTGACAAGATCTAACAATGGGTTTGGAGTTAATGGCGATTGGAGGTCGGGGAGAAAACAGCCGAGCTTGGTGATGAGCTGTTGCTGTTTGGAGCTCGAGATGAACCAAGACATGGGTTGTATCATGGCAGTAACGATATGGAGTCGAGCTGATGATGATTGGCGACTGAAGATGGAGCTCGAGATGAAGTTCAGGAAACGCTTCTACTATCAGAGCTAGGGTTGATGATCGTTTGGCAGGGAAGAAGATAGTTCGTTTGCAATTGTTGGTGGGACCCAATCACGTGGGAATGCTGGGAATTTTGATAAGAGAACAGTCCGACAAAATTCAAGCGGGCAGAAGAGAAAATATTTGACGCGTCTTGGGAAAGGTAATGATCCGGTGCAACGCGGCTCATTGAAGCTGTAAAAATCAATGGAGCATACGAAGACACATAGGGTTCTTGGATGATCGAACGGATTGGGAATTATGTACACATTTCTTATGTGCACCATGTTACTCTAAATCATCACCAATTAATTTCAACTGAACAAAACAGTTTTTGGCAGGCGCTTTACTTCTTATCTAATCCGTATCACACGGAGGAATTGGGGGAATGTTGCCGGTGAGCTTTGTGTATAAAAAGAGATCGAGTGGGAGAGAAAAGACAGACTTCTTCCACCACTTCTTATTTTATCATTTTCGAAACAAAGAGGGAGCTCCTGGCTTTCGCTTTGGGCTTTTATTTTTAGTTATACTTTAACTCTTTCTTCCTTATTTATTTGCTGGTACTTTTTAATTATGAGTAGCTAAACTTCTAATTGATTAGGGATGATTTCAAAGTCCTGAACCATGAAGCATTATTTTCTTTAACCACGTTTATTTTAAGTTTTATTTAATTGTTGATTATCTTTATTATTTTTATTGTCTAAGAATATTGAGGGGTTATTTAAAATGATCAATTAAATTAACCAATCAATATTTCTTCTACTAGTTTAGGGTTGTGTGATACGTGTAATTGTCACATCAACTCTTTACACAAGTAGTAAATCGCAAGAGCTGACATAGGGATTTTGTTAAGCAATTGTGTGTAAAGATAACACTAGTAAGCAGACCGAGCTTATGCGTCTGATGCTAGGATCAACCTGATTTACAGAGTGTAAAGCATTCGACTAATTTACACCTTGAGAGCTTATTCTTGGTGGGTTGGTTGGATAGAATCTGGTAGTCGAGCGCTTCCGTATCCAGTGGCGTAGGAATCGGGATAGCAAGAGCTTATTGCTATTCTATGGTTGGTAACAATATAAATTAAACAAGAAATAAATTTATATTTAATTAAGCTTCGGTTCAAATGACGGCGAATGATTCCCTAATCATCTTCTTTATTATTATTTCTGGCAAAGTATTATTATTTTATTTTATTAGTTACTTTGATTTAAAATATAAAACCCCCTTTTGGTGACATTTAACAACTAGAAACTCCCCTCGCTCTTCGTGGGAACGAACTCCTTGCAATTATATTACCAGTTAATTGTGTGGAAAGAAGTAATTAATTTGTTGCGTAAACGACACGCACCAAATTTTGGCGTACGCTTGGGACTGATCGGTAGCTTTTAGTTTTTTTTTATTTTCTTTTAGTAATTTTATTTAGTACTTTTGTTTTTAGTTTTTCTTTAATTTATTTTTCTTTTAATTTTAGTTATAATAAATTATTAATTAAAATATAAAAATCAAATTACAGAACCTTTGGTTGGCAGCTGAGCAACAAGCTGAGAACCTTTTCTTTAATTTATTCCTTAATTTATATTCTATTAATATTTATTTTCTGTTAATCTTTATCTTCTGTAAATATTTATTTTAATTTTATTTAGATTATTATTGTTAATTTACTTTTATTTTTATTTTTATTTTCAATATATATTAATATTATTTTTCTATAAAAATTTATTTTTGTTCATACATAAAAAAAAAAAATATTTTGTATTTTAATATTGTCTAGATTTTTCTTTAGTTTTCTTGTTTCAGGTACTAATTCTCTGGCACCTAAACAGTGGGATTACCCGAGGTGCGGAATTCAAACTCGTAGGGGAACAATACTTCAAGCACGTCAGCAGTTTCGACAAGAACCATCTACTGAAGAGATGGTTGATACAGACGACGAGAGAGATCCTCCACCTCCGGAGAAGAAGTTGGGAGAGTAACTTCTCTATGCTTAGATTCGCAACCACTGTGCATCACTATCACCAACCCAGTGGAACTGAAATCGAATCTAATCCATCATCTAACAAAGTTCAAAGGACTTCCGGGTGAAGATCCAAACCGTCATCTTCAAAAATTCCAAAGACAAGATGACAAGTCTTAGGCATAGTACCGAAGATGGTGATATGGCAATCTTTGCAAGCTTTTCCATTCTCTTTAATAGATATGGCGGAAGAATGGTTGTATTATCTTCCCCAGGGAGTATTACAACATGGACCGAAATGAAAAAGCTATTTCGGAGAAATATTTTCCCGCTTCCAAGGCGTATTGTTCGCAAGGAGATTAGTGGCATTCTAGTTAACCTGGGGAGTCTCTTCATGAATATTGGGAGAGGTACAAAAAGTTGTTGGCAAGCTGTCCTCACCACAACATATCTTCAACACTTATTATCCAATACTTTTATGAAGGATTACTTCCAGAACAGAGGAATTTGATTGATGCAGCTGCTGGTGGTTCACTTACTGAAAAGACAATCTCGCGAGCAACTAGTTTGATTGAGAGCATGGCTTCTAACGCTCAACAATTCTACACCGAAACAACTCAAGTATCGAAAAGTTAGCGAGATAGCCGAATACACTGCACAATCGAGAGCAACGGATAAACAACATCGAAAAAGGCATTGCAATAAAAGACGATGATTATTCCTACTTACGAAGAAGAGTCCGAGCGGTGAATGTTGTGTTTCCTAATCGAGAGGCCAGGGTATAACCCATACTCTAGTACCTATAATCCAGTTGGAAAGATCACCCGAACTTTGACTACGCAAACAAGCAAGCTACTGACTCCTAATCCATATACTCGGCAAGGTGGTTTTCAACAACTACAATTCCAACATCTGCCGCAATCACAACCTCAAGTAACCAAGATTCTAAGCTCGATACTCGATCTCCATGTTCCAACAAGGCCAGAAGAAAGTCGATCAACATATGTAAAACTAACTGCTATTAAGGATCTACATACTCATATGGGACAAATGGCAACTGAGATAAATCAACTGAAGGCACAAGCATCATCAAAGCTTCCATCACAAACTTTTGTGAATCCAAGAGAGAATGTTAATGCAGTACTTTTAAGGAGTGGAAAGCAGACAGAAGAGCCAAAACAACAAGAAAAGGTTAGTCACGACTCAGAAAAGGAAGTAGAGGTGGAAATTGTTCCAAAGGAAAATCCAACTTCAACCGCCCAACCTAAGGACACGGTTCCAACTTTTACCACACCACCTCCTTTTCCTAGTCGCTTTGCCAAGTCAAAGAATCAAGCTCTAAACAAGGAGATTATGGATATTTTCAGCAAGGTGCATATCAACATTCCATTTATTGAATCCATCAGAACGGTACCCAGGTATGCCAAGGTTCTGAAGGATTTGTGTACAAGGAAAGATAGGTTGATTGCTAACGAGATCACTCAGGTGGGAGAAAATGCTTCAGCTATGTTGCTAAAGAAGATGCCTAGAAAATGCAAAGATCCTGGTGGTTTTACAGTTCCGGTTACTATTGGTGACAAACGATTTGAACGTGCTTTGCTTGATTTGGGAGCTTCCATAAGCGTGATGGCATCCGATGTTTATGATTCTTTGAACCTGGGACCTTTAAAGGAGACATGGATTATCATTCAATTGGAGAATAAGTATAACATATATCCTAAGGGACTCGTGGAAAACGTGTTGGTGAAAGTGAATGAATTAATCTTTCCGGTTGATTTCTTTGTTGTGGATATGCAGAATGAAGACAATTGTTCGTCTACTTTATTACTTCTTGGGAGACCATTTATGAAGACTGCTAAGACAAAGATTGATTGCGATACTGGGACACTCACTATGGAATTTGACAAAGAGATTATACGCTTCAATATCTTTGAAGCTATGCGTTATCCAAGTGATATCCATTCGCATTTTCTGTTGATGTTATTGGTTCGTTGGCACAACAGATGTTTGATTTGAACAACGAAGATGAACTTGAATCTATGCTACAAAATAGCATTGATTTGGACGTCCATGGCATGCCTAATTTGGACGTTTTGACTCAGCTAAAGGGGTAGAGGAGATGTGTGGTACTTTAACGGCATCACAAGAAACTCAAACAAGTAATAGCTCTTATATTTCTTTACCCGCAAGCGATAAAGTTCTATTCTCACAGTGCAGGCACCTAAATTAGAATTATATTGATCTTAAAGTACCTTACTTGGGTGATGGAGAAATGAGTCATTATTGCAAAGAATTCCAGACAGAAGAACCTTATGTTATTGGTTGGACAACCATAAAAATTAGTCCAGCCATGTGCATGCAAGAATCCTAATGGAAGATGATGTGAAGCCGCACGTGATTTAGGCTTAACCCCCTAATGATGGAATAAAGAAAGAGATCCTCAAATTGCTAACGGGGTAATTTACCCAATTTCCGACAGCAAATGGGTTAGTCCAGTACAAGTGGTGCCTAAGAAATCATGTGTCATTGTTGTCAAAAATCAGGATGATGAACTCGTTCCTACAAGAGTTCAAACAGGATGGCGAGTGTGCATAGACTACATAAAGCTCAATTCGGCTACCCGCAAGGATCAATTTCCTTTGCCTTTTATTGATCGGGATGTTAGAGAGACTAGTGGGACATTCTCATTATTGCTTTTCTGGATGGTTATTCGGGATACAATCGATTGTTATCGCAGGAGGACCAAGAAAAGACGACTTTTACTTGTCCTTTTGGTACGTTTGCATATAGACGGATGCCTTTTGGTCTTTGCAATGCGCCCGCCACTTTTCGAGGTGTATGGTAAGTATATTTTCCGATTATGTGGAAAACATCATTGAAATATTTATGGACGATTCAGTGTTTATGGTGATTCATTTGATATTTGTTTAAATAATCTTGAGCTTGTGCTTAAAAGATGCGTAGACACTAATCTTGTTTTAAAGGGAGAAATGTCACTTTATGGTAAACCATGGAATTGTGCTTGGTCACATCGTGTCCTCTCAAGGGCTCAAGTAGACAAAGCAAAGATAGATTTGATTAGAAACTTACAATACCCCCACTTCGGTGAGGGGGTTCGCTCGTTCTTGGTCATGCGAGGTTTTTATAGGAGGTTTATCAAAGATTTTTCCAAAATCTCAATGCCAATGTGCAAATTGTTGCAAAAGGAGGTTGCCTTTAACTTCGACCAGGAGTGCAAGGATGCCTTTGACAAATTGAAGGAATTGTTGACTCGCAGCACCAATTATTAAGTCACCTGACTGGAGTTTGCCGTTTGAGATAATGTGTGATGCAAGTGATTATGCAGTCAGAGCTGTTTTGGGTCAGAAAGTAGACAAAAGGTCACATGTGATTTATTATGCATCAAGGACCCTAAATGAGGCTCAGATCAACTATTCGACCACTGAAAAAGAGTTGTTGGATATAATATTTGCATTAGAAAAATTTAGATCTTATTTGGTGGGTACCAATGTGATTGTATACTCTGATCATGCCAAAGACTTCGGCACCTATTGAAAAAGAAGGAGGCTAAGCCGAGACTCATACGATGGATTATTTTGCTACAAGAATTCAATATTGAAATTAGAGACAAGAAAGGTGTTGAGAATATGTTGTTGTTGATCATCTTAGCAGACTTTTTATTTCCGGGGAAGAAGAACTTCCCTTACATGATCATTTTCCAGGACGAACAACTCTTCTCGATTGAAGAATCAACACCTTGGTATGCTGATATAGTGAACTATTTGGTAACAAGGCAAGTACCTAGTACGATGTCTAACTTTCAAAAGCTAAAGCTTAAGAAAATAACCAAACAGTATGTGTGGGATGAGCCCTACTTGTGGAAATATGGTGTTGATCAGATTATCCGCAGGTGCGTACCTAACTCTGAATTTCAATCAATTCTGTCTTTTTGTCATTCTTATGCTTGTGGTGGTCACTTTGGTTCTAAACATACCGCTCTCAAAGTTCTTGAGAGTGGCTTTTATTGGCCTACACTGTTTGAGGATGCATATGCTTTTTGCAAATCTTGTAATAGATGTCAATGAACGGGCAATCTAGGTGCTCGAAATCAAATGCCACTCACACCGATTCTTGCTGTAGAAATATTCGATGTGTGGGGTATTGATTTTATGGGCCCTTTTGTTAATTCAAATGGAAAATATTATATACTTCTTGCTGTGGATTATGTTTCAAAATGGGTGGAAGCTAAAGCCACCCATACTAATGATTCTCAAGTTGTTTGTGAGTTTGTGAAGGAATATATTTTCTCTCGACATGGTACACCACGAGTGGTTATCAGTGATGGAGGTTCTCACTTCAAGAAATCCTTCCATGCTCTCCTCAAGAAGTACAACATTACACACAAGGTTGGAACGCCGTATCACCAACAAACTAGTGGGTAAGCTGAAGTTTCAAATCGTGAAATCAAGTCCATTCTGGAGAAAACTGTCAATACTACAAGAAAAGATTGGATCTTCAGGCTTAACGATGCACTTTGGGCGTATAGAACAGCATATAAGACACCGATTGGTATGTCTCCATATCGGTTGGTTTATGGCAAAGCTTGTCATCTCCCAGTTGAACTTGAGCATAAGGCTTTTTGGGATGTAAAGATGTACAACATGGAGTATGATGAAGCTGGGAAACAAAGGAAGTTACAAATCAATGAGCTAGAGGAGATACGAAATGATGCTTACGAAAGCTCTCGTATATACAAGGAAAAGACGAAGTTATTCCACGACAAAATGATTTCTCGAAAAAGTTTTGTTGTGGGAAAAAAGTTCTTTTATTTAATTCTCGTCTTAAGTTATTTCCTGGAAAGCTTAGGTCCCGATGGGTGGGACCATTTGTTGTTACTAATGTTTTCCTCATGGTGCGGTTGAAATCTCTAGTCCCAAACCGGGAAAACTTTCAAAATAAACGACCATAGATTGAAGCCATACTACGAGAACTTCACTACAGTGGATGTTGATGAGATTGAGCTTCGTGATTTTCTCCTCTCGGAGGAGTAATCTGAAGATGTGTCAAGTCAGGCTGAGGACGTTAAACTAAGCGCTGAATGGGAGGCAACCCACTGGTTTTGTATTTCAATCTTTATCTTTTGTTTTTCATATCATATTCGGATTTCCCACCTTATTTTGCTTTGGATGACTCAATTACATTGAGGACAATGTAAAGTTTAAGTGTGGGGGAGTATTTTGCATATAGAGTTTTTAGCCTTTTAGAGTCGAACTTTTTTTTTTTAAAAAAAAAATAAAAAATAAAAAATGTAAATATTTGCATAAAAACCTCCAACTTGTAGAGATTTTAGAGTCACTAGCATACTTCTAGGTATGTTTACATAGAGAATTCTGACCGACATAACTGAACTTGGAAGTGTTAGGGAACTACGTTCGGATTTCTTACTTGTTAGAGTGTTAAATAATGGATTTAATCATGCCGGTGGCAAATGAGGAGCAAAGAGAAATGCATTATTAGAGTTGTTGATCAATCATTAGTGGAGACTACCTATTTTCAAATCAACCGAGGCACAAGACCAAAAAATATTTGTAGATGACTAAAGAGCTTTCTTTTTGAGTGTGTGTCACCGCACATTAATTCGGGTAGAATGGTGAGCTACCCAACTTCACACCATTTTTCAAAGCACTATTTTTGATCTTTTGAGTGCTAATTTTTTCAATCATGAGGGTGACGTCTATAGATGAAAACCACCTTCTTGTAGTTTGATTTGCAGTTAGCACCATTCTCCCTCTCACCAACAATAGGTCCATAGAAACACATCATCATCAACAAGCGGACGACATCAAAATCTATAAGGAAAATTGAAGAGGTTTAAGGTTTATAAGCAACAATACAAGGAAGAGCAAATTTCATATCAAAGTGAAGCAACATACAATGAGCAGATTTTATATACATGTTGAAGACTTACAATACAATAAGCATATTTTATATACATGTTGAAGACTTACAATACAATGAGCATAATTTTATATCCAAGTACGAAGACTTATTTACAAAAGCAAAGAAAATCAAAAGATGAGAGTTATTGAAGTATATAATACGAAGATAATACAAGTTGTGAAGATCAAAGTGGTAAAGTCCTTCTCCCATGGCCATGTTAATTTTATTATGTTGTAGTTGCAATCTTTTTATAAAAAAAAAAAAAAAAAAAAAAAAAAAAAAAAAAAAAAAAAAGATTTGCATTTAGGATTTATTTTATCAATAAAGCCATGAGGAAGAAAAATATATAAAGAAGTTTCAAGCAACAAGAAAATAGAGGAAAAGAGTTACAAATTGTCAAAGTTTTATTAAGTTCAAGGGTTATCATCAATAGTTGAAGCCGAAGACGTTTCTATTGGATGCTGTGAGAGTGGTGCTTTCATCAATGCCGATCAAATGTAAAGGTGGTAAGTACTCCCATCCTCGCTATAGTGGTTGATTTCCTTTCTTAGAGATCATCAGAAAAATATTTTTATTTCCCACGATCTTGTGGGGTCTCCGAAATAATTCGGAAGGTTTCCTTCCCACCATTCAACGTGTGTATAATTTCTCTTCATTCCTACCTGCACACATGTGAGACCCATAAAAATATCCGTCTTATTGAGTGCAATTATCATAAAATCCTTTTAAGTGAGGTAGAAGTCGAGGCGAAATGCTTATTGATCGCTCTCAAACACGTATTTTCTCATTATGGTGTGGTTATTTCTCACTCAACATTTAAGAATGAGAATATGTTCTTTAGTATTTCTAACTTCTTATTACTAGCATGCAGAAACTCTATGTCCTCATAGCTCTTTGGATGCTTGGGACGCCGGAACGCTTTGAAGTTGGAGCAGTTTTGTGGGTATATCTCTTGTAAACCCTCACGAGACTATAACTCGTCCACTAGGGACACCTAGGGGTTTAAAGGCTTGTTGCACATGCTAAGTGCAATAGGGTCCCAACGAAAGGAAGTTGTTTTATTTTTAGGTTAGATAGTTTGCTCGAGGACTAGCAAAAGCCAAGTGTGGGGGAATTCGATAAGTGCATAATTCACATGATTTTAGTGTCAATTCCATGCTAGTAATTGCCTATATTCTTGCAAATTATTGTATGTTACGTTTGTTTTCTCTTATTTGTGTTTCATTAGGAGAATCGTCTAAAAAGAAGTGAATTTGCACTTAATTGTGCAATAAAAGAAGCTAGCTACAAGTGGATAAGGGCCAAAGACCAATGAAAACTCGTTCAAGTACAAGATTTTTACATTTCATTCTGTAGAAGAAGAGAAGACGAAGGCAATGGCGAAAGAACGAGTCATTCTCGAGTTCGTATGAAAAAGTTATGAGCAAAACAAGAACTTAGAAGACTAAAAAGGGCAAATGGTCATTTTAAAGGGAAAATGCTATTGGCACCCTCACTGAATGTTAAGGGGTATCTTCGTGCTAAGGGGCAGTCAAGTTCAAAGCAATCGCTAAATGAAGTCCGATCGTCCATTTATTAAGGGGAAGCCATATTCAAAAATCACTAAAGGCACCCGGATCATTACTCGGGGCACCTTCATTCTTCTTCTTTTACTATGAACATGAAGAACATGAGTTGTTCTTAATGGTGGTCATCATGATGATCATGATGGTGATGGATTTGATTAGCAATGATATTCGAATTTGAATACATCACTAGGTTCCTAGGGAACGATACAAAACTTGGAGTACTAGCTTGATTTTGATAAATCATCAAAACTGAGAGAGCCGGGCATAAGAAAGCAAAAATGTGAAATATGGTCCATACGCTATCATCACTACGGGAGATTGATGGAAGATGGGTCGATGAAGGGAGAATAATGATGGAACAATGATGAGAAGAATGGTGAGACGATCAATGCATGGAGATGTTGCCGCTAATAGTTGATGTTGGGAGATGATGGGAGCTCGTGAAGATAATTTAGAAGAAAAGTTGAACTTGAGTTGCGTAGAAGTTCGTGATCATGGATTAATGAGTGATAGAGCTCAAGAATGGGTTTGGAGCAATGGCATGAGGTCGGGAAGAGATAATGAAGTTGGAGCTTGAGTGATGAACAGGGTTATGATGGTGATTGGTTCGAGTGGTTGCTCGAGAGAAATTTGAACCAAGACATGGGTTGTATCATGGCGTTATGAATGAATGATATGGATTAAAGTCGAGTCGATGGAGATGGAGGATTAAAAGCGTCGAGAATGAAGCTCGAGATGTAATGGGATCAGAAACGATAATGAGTTGTTATGATGGAGCTAGGGTTTGATGATCGAGGTTTCACATGGGAAGAAGATAGTTCGTTTGCAATTGTTGCCATTGGGACCCAATCACGAGGGGAAATGTCGGACGATGAAATATTTGATAAGAGAAATTGTTGGTGGGACCCATATCACAAAATTCTCAAGAGAACAAATCAAGCAAAATCGGGAAGAAGAAAATATTTGACGCGTTTGGGAAAAGGTAATGATCCGGTGCAACGCGGCTCATTGAAGCTGTAAAAATCAATGGAGCATACGAAGACACGTAGGGTTCTTGGATGATCGAACGGATTGGGAATTATGTACACATTTCTTATGTGCACCATGTTACTCCAATCATCACCAATTAATTTCAACCGAATAAAGGTTTTTAGCGTGCGCTTTACTTCTTATCTAATCAGTATCACGGAGGAATTGGGAATGTTGCGGTGAGCTTTGTGTATAAAAAGAGATCGAGTGGGAGAGAAAAGGGGGACTTCTTCCACCACTTCTTATTTTATCATTTGTCGAAACAAAGAGGGAGAAGCTTTCGCTTTTTAGCTTTTATTTTTAGTTATACTTTAACTCTTTCTTATTTATTTATTTTAGTACTTTTTAATTATGAGTAGCTAAACTTTTAATTGATTAGGGATGATTTCAAAGTCCTGAACCATGAAGCATTATTTTCTTTAACCACGTTTATTTTAAGTTTTATTTAATTGTTGATTATCTTTATTATTTTTATTATCTAAGAATATTGAGGGGTTATTTAAAATGATCAATTAAATTAACCAATCAATATTTCTTCTACTAGTTTAGGGTTGTGTGATACGTGTAATTGTCACATCAACTCTTTACACAAGTAGTAAATCGCAAGAGCCGATGCAGGGATTTTGTTAAGCAATTGTGTGTAAAGATAACACTAGTAAGCGCACCGAGCTTATGCGTCGATGCTAGGATCAACCCGATTCACGAGTGTAAAGCATTTGACTAATTTACACCTTGAGAGCTTATTCTTGGTGGGTTGGTTGGATAGAATCGGTAGTCGAGCGCTTAGTATCTAGTGGCATTAGGAATCCGGGGATAGCTTAGCTTATTTCTATTCTACGGTTGGTAACAATATAAGTTAAACAAGAAATAAATTTATATTTAATTAAGCTTCGGTTCGAGAGGGCGAATGATTCCCTAATCATCTTCTTTATTATTATTTACAACAAAGTATTATTATTTTATTTTATTAGTTATTTTTGATTAAAAACCTAAAAAACCCCTTTCGGTGACTTTTAACAACTAGAAACTCCATGCTCTTCGTGGGAACGAACTCCTTGCCATTATATTACCAGTTAATTTTGTGGACAGAAGTTAATTAATTTGTTGTGTAAACGACGCGCACCAAATTTTGGCGCCCACGCACGGGAGCTTGATGAGTAGCTTTTAGTTTTTTTTATTTTCTTTTAGTAATTTTATTTAGTACTTTTGTTTTTAGTTTTCTTTAATTTATTTTTCTTTTAATTTTAGTTTTTATTCCTTAATTTAATTAAAAATCAAATTTTACTTTTATTTAAATTTTAGACCTTTTATTTAATTATTTATTTTACTTTAATTTTATTTTAGCTTTTAGTTGTTAGTTACTTTATTTTATTTTAGTTATTTTATAGTACTTTCTTTTTAGATTTTCATATATATATATATATATATATATTCTAGTTATTGTTATTATTAAAAAAAAAATTTAAGTTTTCTTTATTAATTTTTTTTTTTTTTTATAGATTTTACTCTAGATTTCTTTGGTTTCAAGTACTAATTCTCTGGCACCTAAATAGTGGGATTACCCGAGGTGCGGAATTCAAACTCGTAGGGGAACAATACTTCAAGCACGTCAGCAGTTTCGACAAGAACCATCTAGTGAAGAGATGGTTGATACGCATTTACGACGAGAGAGATCCTCCACCTCCGGAGAAGAAGTTGGGAGAGTTAACTTCTCCATGCTTAGATTCGCAACCACTGTGCATCACTATCACCAACCCAGTGGAGCTGAAATCGAATCTAATCCATCATCTACCAAAGTTCAAAGGACTTAGGGTGAAGATCCAAACCATCATCTTCAAAAATTCCAAAGACAAGATGACAAGTCTTAGGCATAGTATCAAGACAGGTGATATGGCAATCTTTGCAAGCTTTTCCATTCTCTTTAATAGATATGGCGGAAGAATGGTTGTATTATCTTCCCCAAGGAGTATTACAACATGGACCGAAATGAAAAAAGCTTTTTCGGAGAAATATTTTCCCGCTTCCAAGGTGGCGCTGTTCGCAAGGAGATTAGTGGCATTAAGCTTAACCAGGGGAGTCTCTTCATGAATATTGGGAGAGGTACAAAAAGTTGTTGGCAAGCTGTCCTCACCACAACATATCTTCAACACTTATTATCCAATACTTTTATGAAGGATTACTTCCAGAACAAAGGAATTTGATTGATGCAGCTGCTGGTGGTTCACTTACTGAAAAGACAATCTCGCAGGCAACTAGTTTGATTGAGAGCATGGCTTCGAATGCTCAACAATTCTACACCAGAAACAACTCAAGTATCAGAAAAGTTAGCGAGATAGCTGAGTCTGCACAATCAGAGCAACGGATAAACAACATCGAAAAGGCATTGCAACGAAAAGCAGCAGTGATTATTCCTACTTACGAAGAAGAGTCTGAGCAGGTGAATGTTGTGTTTCCTAATCAGAAGCCCGGGTATAACCCATACTCTAGTACCTATAATCCATGTTGGAAAGATCACCCGAACTTCATCTACGCAAACAAGCAAGCTGCAGCTCCTAATCCATATGCTCGGCAAGGTGGTTTTCAACAACCACAATTCCAACATCAGCCGCAATCACAACCTCAGAACCAAGATTCTAAGCTCGATCTCTGACCTCCATGTTCCAACAAGGCCAAGAAAGCCGATCAACATATGCAAGTAAAACGGACTGTTTATTAAGATCTACATACTCGGATGGGACAAATAGCACGAGATAAATCAACCGAAGGCACAAGCATCATCAAAGCTTCCATCACAAACTTTTGTGAATCCAAGAGAGAATGTTAATGCAGTACTTTTGAGGAGCGGAAAGCAGACAGAAGAGCCAAAACAACAAGAAAAGGTTAGTCACGACTCGAAAAAGGAAGTAGAGGTGGAAATTGTTCCAAAGGAAAATCCAACTTCAACCGCCCAACCTAAGGACACGGTTCCAACTTTTACCACACCACCTCCTTTTCCTAGTCACTTTGCCAAGTCAAAGAAGCAAGCTCTTGACAAGGAGATTATGGATATTTTCACAGCAAGGTGCATATCAACATTCCATTTATTGAAGCCATCAGAACGGTACCCAGGTATGCCAAGGTTCTGAAGGATTTGTGTACAAGGAAAGATAGGTTGATTGCTAACGAGATCACTCAGGTGGGAGAAAGTGCTTCAGCTATGTTGCTAAAGAAGATGCCTACAAAATGCAAAGATCCCGGCGGTTTTACAGTTCCAGTTACTATTGGTGACCGAAGATTTGAGCGTGCTTTGCTTGATTTGGGAGCTTCCATTAGCGTGATGTCAAACGATGTTTATGATTCTTTGTACCTGAGACCTTTAAAGGAGACAGGGATTATCATTCAATTGGCGAATAAGTCTAACATATATCCTAAGGGACTCGTGGAAGACGTGTTGGTGCAAGTGAATGAATTAATCTTTCCGGTTGATTTCTTTGTTGTGGATATGCAGAATGGAGACAATTGTTCGTCTACTTCATTACTTCTTAGGAGACCATTTATGAAGACTGCTAAGACGAAGATTGATTGCGATATTGGGACACTCACTATGGAATTTGACAAAGAGATTATACGCTTTAATATCTTTGAAGCTATGCATTATCCAAGTGATATCCATTCGCATTTTTCCGTTGATGTTATTGGTTCGTTGGCACAACAAATGTTTGATTTGAACAACGAAGATGAACTTGAATCATGCTACAAAATAGCATTGATTTGGACATCCATGGCATGCCTAATTTGGACGTTGACCTAGCCAAAGGGATAGAGGAGATGTGTGGTGCTTTAACGGCATCACAAGAAGCTCAAACATGTAATATCTCTTATATTTCTTTACCCGCAACTGATGAAGTTCCATTACCTTTTGTTGTGCAGGCACCTAAATTAGAATTGAAGCCTATACCTAATCACTTAAAGTACGCTTACTTGGGTGATGGAGAAGAACTTCCAGTCATTATTGCAAATAATCTCACAACAGTACAGGAAGAACGCCTACTTAGGGTTCTGAAGGAGCATAAAACAGCTATTGGTTGGACAATCGCTGACATCAAAGGCATTAGTCCATCCATGTGCATGCATAGAATCCTAATGGAAGATAATGTCCAGCCGATACGTGATGCTCAGCGTAGGCTTAACCCTCCAATGATGGAGGTCGTAAAGAAAGAGATCCTCAAATTGCTAAGTGTGGGGGTGATTTACCCAATTTCGACAAAGAAATGGGTTAGTCCAAGACAAGTGGTGCCTAAGAAATCATGTGTCATTGTTGTCAAAAATCAGGATGATGAACTCATTCCTACAAGAGTTCAAACAGGATGGCGAGTGTGCATAGACTACAGAAAGCTCAATTAGGCTACCCGCAAGGATCACTTTCCTTTGCCTTTCATTGATCAAATGTTAGAGAGGCTAGCGGGACATTCTCATTATTATTTACGGATGGTTATTCGGGATAAAATCAGATTGTTATCGCAGGAGGACCAAGAAAAGACGACTTTTACTTGTCCTTTTGGTACGTTTGCATATAGACGGATGCCGTTTGGTCTGTGCAATGCGCCTGCCACTTTTCAGAGAAGTATGGTAAGTATATTTTCTAATTATGTGGAAAACATCATTGATATATTTATGGACGATTTCAGTGTTTATGGTGGTTCATTTGATATTTGTTTAAACAATCTTGAACTTGTGCTTAAAAGATGCATAGACACTAATCTTGTTTTAAATTGGGAGAAATGTCACTTTATGGTAAACCATGAAATTGTGCTTGGTCACATCGTGTCCTCTCAAGGGCTCGAAGTGGACAAAGCAAAGATAGATTTGATTAGAAACTTATAATACCCCACTTCGGTGAGGGGGTTCGCTCGTTTCTTGGTCATGTAAGTTTTTATAGGAGGTTTATCAAAGATTTTTCCAAAATCTCAATGCCGATGTGCAAATTTTTGCAAAAGGAGGTTGCCTTTAACTTCGACAAGGAGTGCAAGGATGCCTTTGACAAATTGAAGGAATTGTTGACTACTGCACCAATTATTAAGTCACCTGACTGGAGTTTGCCGTTCGAGTTAATGTGTGATGCAAGTGATTATGCAGTCGGAGCTATTTTGGGTCAGAAAGTAGACAAGAGGTCACATGTGATTTATTATGCATCAAGGACCCTAAATGAGGCGCAAATCAACTACTCGACCACTAAGAAAGAGTTGTTGGCTATAGTATTTGCATTAGAAAAATTCAGATCTTATTTGGTGGGTACCAATGTGATTGTATACTCTGATCATGCAGCACTTCGGTACCTATTAAAAAAGAAGGAGGCAAAGCCAAGACTTATACGATGGATTCTTTTGTTACAAGAATTCAATATTGAAATCAGAGACAAGAAAGGTGTTGAGAATATTGTTGTTGATCATCTTAGTAGACTTGTTGTTTCCAAAGAAGAACTTCCCCTACAGGATCATTTTCCAGACGAACAACTCTTCTCGATTGAAGAATCAACACCTTGGTATGCTGATATAGTGAACTATTTGGTTACAAGGCAAGTACCTAGTACCATGTCTAATTTTCAAAAGCTTAAGCTTAAGAAAATAGCCAAAAAGTATGTGTGGGATGAGCCCTACTTGTGGAAATATGGTGCTGATCAGATTATCCGCAGGTGCATACCTAACTCTGAATTTCAATCGATTCTGTCTTTTTGTCATTATTATGCATGTGGTGGTCACTTTGGTTCTAAACGTACCGCTCTCAAAGTTCTTGAGAGTGGCTTTTATTGGCCTACATTGTTTGAGGATGCATATTCTTTTTGCAAATCTTGTGATAGATATCAACGAATGGGCAATCTAGGTGCTCGAAATCAAATGCCACTCACACAGATTCTTGCTGTAGAAATATTCGATGTGTGGGGTATTGATTTTATGGGACCTTTTGTTAATTCGAATGGAAAATATTATATACTTCTTGCTGTGGATTATGTTTCAAAATGGGTGGAAGCTAAAGCCACCCATACTAATGATTCTCAAGTTGTTTGTGAGTTTGTGAAGGAATGTATTTTCTCTCGACATGGTACACCACGAGTGGTTATCAGTGATGGAGGTTCGCACTTCAAGAAATCCTTTCATGCTCTCCTCAAGAAGTACAACATAACACACAAGGTTGGTACGCCGTATCACCCACAAACTAGTGGGCAAGCTGAAATTTCAAATCGTGAAATCAAGTCCATTCTGGAAAAAACTGTCAATACTACAAGGAAGGATTGGAGTTTCAGGCTTAACGATGCACTTTGGGCATATAGAACGGCGTATAAGACACCAATTGGTATGTCTCCATATCGGTTGGTTTATGGAAAAGCTTGTCATCTCCCGGTTGAACTTGAGCACAAGGCCTTTTGGGCGGTAAAGACATACAACATGGAATATGATGAAGCTGGGAAACAAAGGAAGCTACAAATCAATGAGCTAGAGGAAATACGTAATGATGCCTACGAGAGCTCTCGTATATACAAGGAAAATGCGAAGTTATTTCACGACAAAATGATTTCTCGAAAAAGTTTTGTTGTGGGGAAAAAAGTTCTTTTATTTAATTCTCGTCTTAAGTTATTTCCTGGCAAGCTAAGGTCCCGATGGGTTGGAACATTTTTTGTTACTAATGTTTTTCCTCATGGTGCAGTTGAAATTTCTAGTCCCAAAACAGGGAAAACTTTCAAGATAAACGGCCATAGATTGAAGTCATACTACGAGAACTTCACTACAGTGGATGTTGATGAGATTGAGCTTCGTGATTTGCTCCCTCTGGAGGAGTAATCTGAATGTGTGTCAAGTCAGGCTGAGGATATTAAACTAAGCGCTGAATGGGAGGCAACCCACTGGTTTTGTATTTCTATCTTTATCTTTTGTTTTTCATATCATATTTGGATTTCCCACCTTATTTTGCTTTGGATGACTCAATTACATTGAGGACAATGTTAAGTTTAAGTGTGGGGGCGTATTTTGCATATAGAGTTTTTAGCCTTTTAGAGTCAAACTTTTTCAAATATTTTGTAAATATTTGCATAAAAACCTCCAACTTGTAGAGATTTTAGAGTCACTAGCATACTTCTAGGTATGTTTACATAGAGAATTCTGACCGACATAACTGAACTTGGAAGTGTTAGGGAACTACGTTCGGGTTTCTTACTTGTTAGAGTGTTAAATAATGGATTTAATCATGCCGGTGGCAAATGAGGAGCAGAGGGAATGCATTATTAGAGTTGCTGATCAATCATTAGTGGAGACTACCTATTTTCACATCAACAGAGGCACCAAACCTTCAATTCTTTGTAGTTAACTAAAAAGCTTTGTTTTGAGTGTGTGTCACCGTACGTTAATTCCGGGTAGAATGGTGAGCTACCCAAATTCGCACCATTTTCAGCACTATTTTTGATCTCTTGAGTGCTAATTTTGTCAATCATGAGGGTGACGTCTAAAGACGAAAACCACCTTCTTGTAGTTTGATTTGCAGTTAGCACCATTCTCTCTCTTGCCAACAACAGGTCCATAGAAACACACCATCATCATCAACAAGGGATCGACATCAGAATCTACAAGGAAAGTTGAAAACGTTTAAGGTTTACAAGCAACAATACAAGGAAGAGCAAATGTCATATCCAAGTGAAGCAACATACAATGAACAGATTTTTATACACATGTTGAAGACTTACATATAATGAGCATAATTCTATATCCAAGTTGAAGAATTATTTACAAGAGCAAAGAAAATCAAAAGATGAGAGTTATTGAAGTTTATAATACGAAGACAATACAAGTAGTGAAGATCAAAGTGGTAAAGTCCTTCTCTCATGGCCATGTTAATTTAATTTAATTTTTGTTGTAGTTGCAATCTTTTTATCAAAAAAAAAAAAAATTGAAACAGAAAAAAGAAAAACAAAATACATATATCTTCAAAATACAAAAAGATTTGCATTTAGGATTTATTTTATCCATAAAGCCATGAGGAAGAAAAATCTATAAAAAAGTTTCAAGCAACAAGGAAATAGAGGAAAAGAGTTACAAATTGTCAAAGTTTTATGAAGTTCAACAATTTATCATCAATAGTTGAAGACCGAAGACGAATACCAAAAAGATGAAGAAGACGAGCCGGAGGAAGGAAGACGTTTCTATTGGATGCTGTGAGAGTGGTGCTTTCTTCACTGCCGATCGGATGTGAAGGTGGTAAGTACTCTCATCCTTGCTATAGTGGTTGATTTCCTTTCTTAGAGATCATCAGAAAAAGTCTTTTATTTTCCACGATTTTGTGGAGTCTCCAGAAATAATTCGGAAGGTTTCCTTCCCACCATTCAACGTGTGTAGGATTTATCTCTTCATTCCTACCTGCACACATGTGAGACCCATAAAAAAACTGTCTTATTGAGTGCAATTATCATAAAATCCTTTTAAGTGAGGCAGAAGTCGAGGCGAAATGCTTATTGGTCGCTCTCAAACACGCGTTCTCTCATTATGGTGTGATTATTTCTCACTCAACATTCAAGAATGAGAATATGTTCTTTGGTATTTCTAACTTCTTATTACTAGCATGCAGAAACTCTATGTCCTCATAGCTATTTGGATGCCTGGGACGCTGGAAGGCTTTGAAGTTGGAGAATGTTTTGTGGGTATACCTCTCGTAAGCCCTCACGAGACTATAACTCGTCCACTAGGGACACCTAGGGGTTTAAAGGCTTGTTGCACATGCTAAGTGCAACCGGGTCCTCAACGACAGGGATTTGTTTTATTTTAGGTTAGATAGTTTGCTCGAGGACTAGCAAAAGCCAAGTGTGGGGGAATTTGATAAGTGCATATTTCACTTATATTTGGTGTCAATTCCATGCTAGTATTTGTTGGTTTTCTTGCAGATTATTGTATATTACGTTTGTTTTGTTGTATTTGTCTTTCAGTAGGTGAATCATCCAAAAAGAAGTGAATTTGCGCTTAATTGTGCAATAAAAAAAGCTAGCTACAGGTGGAAAAGGGGCCAAAGACCAAGAGAAACTCGTTGAAATCCAGGTGTCCTTGCTATCACGTTGAAGATGACGGAAATACAAAGTCAACGACGAAAGAACAGAGTCATTCTGAGTCCGTATGAAGAAGTTATTAGCAAAACAAAAATTTAGAAGACAAAAGGGCAAAATGGTCATTTTATAGGCAGCTGCTATTTGGACCCATCAGACGCTAAGGGGACACCAGATTGCCACAAGTTGTCCGCACGCGACAAGGGAAGAAAAATTGGGAAACATTATCAAATTGGATAATTTGGTTTTACTTGGGCATATGCTATTCGGAGCCCCTAATTGGATAAGGGGCAACCATGTCCATTTCATTTCTCACGTCCAGGAAAACATACTTCATGGGACATATTTATTTGAATTGTTATTGCGGAGGGAATTTGAGGTGCTTGATAAAGACGGATGTCCATGAGGAAGTTTGCATTTTTGTTAAAGACATGAGGTGAAATGGTGGACTTGTGGGATACAAAAGCCAATTTAAAATTTTAAATTTCAACTTTGAACCGTACACATGGAAAGATAGAAAGTGGAGATGATGGGATGGGGTTTATAGAATGAGATATAATCAGCTGGGAGTACAAACAATGGTCCTCTCAAGTGGCGTGCAAGAAGAACAAGTGGGGTTGATTGGATTTTGATAAGGGAACAGTCTGTCAGTATCTGATGAAAAGATAAAATGTCTGACGCGTATTGGAAAAAAATGATTATTCCGTGGCATACGGAGCATCAAATCTGGATAGATGGACGGTGTGGATGAAGACACATGAGTATTTATGGCCCCGCCGAACTCCATAACCAATTGGAAGCTGTGTACACCGTATTGAAATGTCTCTCGCTGCACCGAATAATCTTCATATATTTTCAAATCAGTAAAAACTCCTCCAGCCAACTTTCTTATCTTCATCTATTACGGATTGTTAGGAAAAATGTCGGGATCCTCTTGTATAAATAGGGGTCGAATGTAAGAGACCAAAACACTTCTTCATCGAGCAAGTCATTTCCATTTGTTGCGAACTTGCGAGAAAGATAGAGACATAGAGAGAGCTAGCTTTTTACTGTGAGGTTTATTTTAAATTCATCTTCTTTATTTATTTTCAGTACTCTTTAATTATGAGTAGCTAAATTTTTAATTGATTAGGGATGATTTCAAAGTCCTGAACCATGAAGCATTATTTTTTTAACCACGTTTATTTTAAGTTTTATTTAATTGTTGATTATTTTTATTATTTTTATTGCCTAAGAATATTGGGGGTTATTTAAAATGATCAATTAAATTAACCAATCAATATTTCTTCTACTAGTTTAGGGTTGTGTGATACATGTAATTGTCACATAAACTCTTTACACAAGTAGTAAATCGCAAGAGCTGACAGAGGGATTTTGTTAAGCAATTGTGTGTAAAGATAACACTAGTAAGCACACCGAGCTTATGCGTCTGATGCTAGGATCAACCTGATTCACAGAGTGTAAAGCATTCGACTAATTTACACCTTGAGAGCTTATTCTTGGTGGGTTGGTTGGATAAAATCTGGTAGTTGAGCGCTTCCGTATCCAGTGGCATTAGGAATCCGGGGGATAGCAGAGCTTATTGCTATTCTACGGTTGGTAAAAATATAAGTTAAACATGAAATAAATTTATATTTAATTAAGCTTCGGTTCAGAGACGGCGAAGGATTCCCTAATCATCTTTCTTATTATTATTTACAACAAAGTTCTATTATTTTCCTTTATTAGTTATTTTTGATTAAAAACCTAAAAACCCCCTTTCGGTGACTTTTAACAACTAGAAACTCCCTGCTCTTCGTGGGAACGAACTCCTTGCCATTATATTACCAGTTAATTGTGAGGAAAGAAGTTAATTAATTGGTTTTGTAAACGACGCGCACCAGTAGGCCCTACAACACTCCCCCTTGTGCGGTCCAACAGAACTCCACATGCAGTGCTTCACATATAGTGTTTCGAATGTAGTTCTTCAAATGCCGTTCTTTCCTTGATGACTTGTGCCGAAATAAATTGCCTCATTAAAACTTTGAAAAAGGAAAAACCCAGTGGGATAAAATCTTGGTACATCTCTTTACATGTAGTACTTCACATGTTGTCTCGTATTTTACATGTAGTTCATCACATGCAATACGATCTTCAAAGATCGACGAGTCTAAGTTAATTGCCTCGTTTAAACTTCGCCAGGGAAACCCAAAGGGACAAAACCTGAACTAAAGAAAAATAGTAAAATATTACGCAAACGTAGAACATAGTTAGACTCGAATATGTTGCCTCATTAAAACCTTGACAAGGAAAACCCAGTGTGACAAAACCTTGACGAAGGGAAAAAAGTACAACGTGACAGATGCAAGTAAAGGTGATTCGTTGCATATATATGATCACTTTGATCCGTTGAAGTTGACTAGTTGCTTCACAATTCCTAAGGCAGAAAATCCTCGTGGGAAAGACAATAGTCATAGCTGGGAAATTCCATTCCTGGTGTTTGTTGTTGTCTCATTAAAAACCTTGCCGAATAACAAAACCCTGTAGGAAAAAGCAACCTTGGTGAAGGAAATAGTTCAACACACTATTAAAGGCTCCCCCTGATGTCAGACAATTTTTATTAGTTTAATGCAGTCAGAAAAAGTTTATCACACTTTACTTTGGTGACTTGAATGTTTATAAGACCTTGTTGTTGATTCAAGAAGTTACATTGCTTAACAGACTATCACGTTTCATTTCTTTGATTCAGATATTTTCAGTAATACCAACGCGATCTTTATGTCTTCAACGTTTAACATACTTGATGCTTTTAGTATTGTCTCGCTAAAAACCTTGTATAGTAACAAAACCCTTTGGGAAAAACTATTCTCGATCGAAGGGAAAAAAGAGTACAACACAGCTTCAATTTCGAAGTAAAATATATCGACATCATATCCTTGGATCCTCCCCCTGATTACTTTCAGAGTTATTCCAGATAGTTCCTTTAGTCATGTACTTTTCGAAACTGAATATCGGTAATGACTTAGAAAATAGTCTATCATATCTCCCCCTGATTACTTTCGTTGGAGAAGAGATTAGTGTTCCTTCATAATCAACAACTTTTGGATTGCACTTTCATTAGCATTCCTTTTTATGTCTTTGTAGGGATAAAACAAATTTATGTCAATGGTTACTTTTAAGTACATGATTACATTCACTAAAACATTCCAATAACGTTGCATTGGCGCTGAGCTATATCTAGCTAACAAGTTCCCTGAGGATGCAAAAATTTTACCGAGTACATTATTATACTAAGTACAACAATGCGTCTATTGTACTTAGATATAGGAATTTCATCTCCCAACACATCTTCGTCATCTTCCTTTAGACAAAATGGTCACTTACTTACATTTGAACCTCGACTAATCATGGGAGTGCTATCAGGATGCATGTCTTTGTTAAATTGCCTGAAAAATTTAGACAAATGCAAACTGGTGGGATAATATACCACAAGCTCAGTATTCGGTCGAGCTTTCCCCAGATTTTTCATCTCAAATTCGGATCTCAAATAGCTTTTAAGATATCTTATTACATAAAGAGTACCCATCATGTCTGTACCATCGACATAGATAGCTACAATTCCAAATCGGGAACTTTCTTGTGAATACGCAAGGAAAAATAACTTACTTGTTTATCCCCTCCAAAATCAAATAGTCACTTAGACTGGTATACTACATTCGCCTGATTGCTTCAATCTATAAGTGAGTGTTATATCTAACTGTAAACGCACTTTGTGGTTTAGAGTCACTTGATTTGGGGAACAAAAGGTTATCAAGTACTTTTTTAAATATCGGCTATCTCTTGATTCTTTCAGATATACGTAACAACCAAATACATATGCTGCATTTCAAGTCCTTTTGAAATTACAAAAGCTAACTGAGTAGCGTAACACTATAAAGTTCATTACAAGAGAACAATTCTAGGGCTTTGTGAGAAACCTCGTGCCACAGGGCGAGTCTTTATACTTTAAGACTGCTTTCTTCTCATCATGCTTTGTGACAAATTAATCATGTATGTCCAATAGGCTTTACACTTGGTTGGTTAGCACTACCACACCAAATACCTGTACATTTGTCAAAGAACCAAGTTCTACCTGGATTGTATAGACCAAATATGCTCTTCGTTGAAGTTAAGCAACAAGGATCTTGGTTCAATCTTATCTAGCTCTATTTACTTAAGCAATTGTATATGAAATTAATCATCAATATGCTCGCATGATCTTTCCATCAACTCGTGCGCATTCTCATAATCCACTTGGGATGTCATTGTTCTCTGAAATCATTAAACTTCGGAGCGTCCTCCAGTTTGATTCATGGACATATTCAGAGACAATCTTATGAGATGATTTTTGATGATATAAATAAGGTGTGCCTTCCTCACCTACTTCCTTTCTAGGTGACGATTGATCGAACCAAGTGGTCTCTCCAACTTCCTTTATGGAGCCATAGCCTCAACCACACTTCCACTAAGTGTAGTTACAACACCTTAGTCTATGGTGTATATCCCTTATTGAGGATTTGTAATCTTGCAGGTAGGTTTGCAGCTGGTATGTGTGATCTCATCACTTTAGCGACATCAATGTACATTTTGAAATTCGATTATTCCTTCACTTCACATTTACATTTGTGGAGTACAAGAATCAATATGAGACATGGTGGGAACACACCACGACAATTCATGTCGTTCCCTTAGAAAATATTTTTTCTTATCTCCCCCTAATGACGGGAAGATTGTCTCATTAAAGTGATAACCCGCAATTCTAGCGGTAAGAGATCTCCTGCTAAAAGTTTTAAAATGCGGATAATTGTTGGGAACTCATTTCCAACATAACTACTTAACAGTTTTGAAGACCCATCATAGTACGATGTGGAGTCGTAATGGCACATATATAATGCAACCAAAAATATGTAAAAACACGAATGTCGGGCTTAAATTCAGTAACCAACTGGTACGCAGAAAAGGTTGACTAATATTGGGTTCTAAAACGAATTAAGTAAAGATGTGTGTAATATTGCATATACCCAAAGCAATAAAAGGTAGGTTGGTACGCATAACCTATTCCTTAGACACCATCTGTAACCTTTGATGGTAGCCTCTGCGAGACCATTGGGTATAAGATGCTCTATATTGATCCTATTAAACATGCAATATTCATCAAGTTCTTTTGATGTAAATCTAGCATTGTGTAATATGTGCTAGGAGTTCTACAAAAATTAAACGCATCGTTTGTTGTGAGAAATAACTGATTCAATGCGTTGAATCAGATCCATAAGTCACTTGAATGGTATGCAATCTGCATGGATATATGTTCACTAACAAGACTTTATTTCTTTGAAGAATGAGTTATTCACCATTTGCATCTAAGTAAAACATGATGGTCTCAATCATGTTTTACTAAAGAAAGACTTTATAAGATGAGTGACGTGCTTTCTTACTCTAAAGCATAATGGGGAAAGGCAGTACAAATCTAGTACTTTAGAAATCACTGATGGTGATAGATGTCGTAACTTCGCATTCTATTAGTGCATTGTCTTGTACACTCAAATGAAGTGATGCCCGTGTTAGTACTTTCAAAACGGAACATCGCATCACAACCAATGTGCCTTATGGTTATGTCAAAGTCTTTATGAATCAATCCCAATTAGTTCATTGTTGGGGTTAATATGGATTTAGTAATTTACAATTCACTAGATTGATACATTAATTTTTTTAAGAATATGCTTCCTTCTATATTCATTAGAAATAATTTATAGATGCGATCAACTCCATTCTCACTGTAAGTTTCCAAAAAAAAAAAGAGGAAATAGTTCACGCATGAACACCCTTTGCACTTAAGAAGATGTAATTAGTTCTTAGTACATACAGAGCTTAGACATTGAGTCTTGAGATATTTAATAAGTGGTGTGGCCTTATTACGTAACAAAAGTCGGGTTCAACTCAATTACTTTAGAGTGATATATGTTATGTTTCATCCAGATATATCTCAAGTTCTTTAGAGAATTTATGTCTCGTGGGAATGATGTACTTTTCATCCCATAAGCGCAGACATTTGATCTAGTTCAATTAAATAGTCAATTGGCCAAGCAAAGTTCTTCTTTCATTGGTTGCTACTATGATACACACATTACATTGTATATGCCAACACCTATGACTAGGTGCATTTCCAACTCTTTCATTTATGATAGGGAGCTAGAATTACATTTTAGCTGATCCCATGTTCAGTTGATACTTGTGTGTTGGTGTTATTACTACAGAAGACAAAAGTACATCTTTGTCTCATGATACATATGTCCCTCTGCACATATTTCACTATGCCAGCAAGTGGATTACATCCCACTGAACATTCAAATTTGGGGAAAAAAATATCAAGTATCCAATAATGGTGTTCAAGTACTTCTAAACCCAAAATGAATACATTTGAATCGACTTGGTACAACCAATTAAAAAAATAAATAAAAATAAACATCATTCTACTATATCCAATATCATATTCAAGAGAACAAAATAACAATAAAACCAAAATTCTTAATGGTCGAGATCAGCAGTCATAGTTTAAGTTGACCGTTTATATAATGCGGACTTATCTTAAGATAAAAGAAACAAAACTAGGCATGTTCTAAAAACAAATAAATAGGCCTAGCAAGTACTCAACGTAAAAACCCACATTATAGTTGCATACCTCAAACTTTGATTCCTGTTATATATAGATAGAACCATAATAGCTTGGGTCGCGCACATCCATCCCGGAACAGAGAACGGGAACACAGCTGAAACGGGTCGGAACAGAATAGGACCGGATTGGGTCAGGCCGGAACAGGATAGGACCGGATTTGGTCGGGTCGGAACATGACATGTCGAGTTGGATCGGACCGGTATGGGTCGGGTTGGAACAGGTTTGACCGAATGGACCGGACCGGTGAATACGAAAGGTGAAAATATAGAGATAAAAAGAAATTAAAAATAAAATAAAATATTAGAAAACGTGTAACTGTACAAAGCAAAGAAGGGTAATAATTATGACATTTATGCTCATATAAAATTTACATACCAATTAACATAATTAAGGGAAACATAATTAGTAATTAAGACAAATATTATTAGTAATTAAGACAAACGTTACAATTAACATAATTACAAACGTTACAATCAACAAAGTTCTAACGAATATAGGGGAGCAAATGTAACGGCATATAAAATGAGCAGAAAAGGATAGTACAATTTTTATTTTTTTTTCTTCATTATTACTAAAATATTGGTTGATCAATCAATTAGTCCTTATAATATTTACTAGAAATAGTCCGTCAGAATTCAAGACAAACATGAGACGAAATAATTTTTGGTTATAATGATTTAAATAAATATTACAAATTATAATAAGACTTATTTTGGCCCACGAAAACTTGTAGCTATGAAAATCTTAGATATTTGTCATTATAAATTCGGTTACACTTATAATCGATTAAAATAATAATTTCTGGAAAAAAATGCCAGGTAAATTATTTTATTTTGGCCTAAAATAATAATTTTTTAGTCGATCCCCAAATATTGGTGATCTTTGATACTGTTTTGTGTTCTATTCAGACCATTATGTTCAATCTTCATCGATATTTGCAACCATTTACGGATGAAGATATAATGCCATACTCTGCACGTTTTCCATTTTTGATATCTGCAACACCAAATCAGAAGCTGAGAAGCTGGAGGTGAATCTGATAATATAAATGTTCACATGATTACGGTTTTTATTCCCTAACGTGGAGAGATGCTGCAAGTACAAAGTATTCATTCTTTATAGGGAATGAATTCTTTATAGGTTGATGAAGCCGGAGGTGAATCTGATAATATAAATGTACAACACAAAACTAAAAATGCGTATAAAATATAAATGATGAAATTTAACACAAAAAAAAAAACACTACCCATTCAAATTTTGAACCAACCATTTGCTTTGAACACGTTTCCGCTCTCAATTGTGCTTCGGTTAAGCTCGCAATGAATTTGAAAAACAACATTAGTTAGTGGACGGCAGCGTCATTTCAACCATTAGTTTTCAAAATTTCAACAAAAGAACAGATTTGGATAAGTGGATATTTGGGTAATGTGGCATAAACTCGTACATGTTTTTTTTTCAAAAATCTGCCTCTACTTCAAGTGAGAGCTACTGAAAATGATAAAAATAAAAAGAGGTTAATCGTTAACGTGGAGAGATGCTGCAAGTACAAAGTATTCATTCCCTAAAAAAAGTTCACCTGATTACGGTTTAAGCAAAATAAAAATCTACGAATGGAGGTAAACTGAATATATTCTCCAACTAATCTGGCACAAATTTTTTCAAGTAATAGAAAATCTGTTGGAATAGGCGGATTTTTGCAGGGGACTTCTTCGTAAGCTAGATTGTGTCCTTGTGTAATAGATGTGATACTTCCTAAACGCTCAACGTGTTTTACAGCATCCACTCTAAAAATTTGGGAAGCTAAATGAAGATTGAGCAACCAAATTCATAAGCGAGATTAAAACTTGATTGGCTATTACATTTCTCTTACCTTTTTAGAGCATCCACTCTAAAAATTTGGGAATCTAAATGAAGATGAACAACCAAATTCATACGCGAGATTGAAACAGGATTAGCTATTACATTTCTCTTACCTTTTGGAAAATTACTGATGCTCGGTGCAACTTTATATAGGCTTCTCTCTGTTGGTCAATGGTTTTTCTACATCGTTTTTACGGGGTAATTAATGAGACTACTAAAAGAGGATATTGGGAATATGTAACCGATGGTGGACTAATGAAGATAAATAAATAATAATTTGTAACCGATAGATAATGGTAATTTGTAACCGTTAAGCTTTAAATAATGGCGATATTATTACCATTTGGAACGTTCTTTATGTGAGGAAACTATAAATGTCCATCCATACGTAAAAACACACAGTAATGGTTTGATCGTGGCCGTCCTTTATGTACCTAAACTGTCTATCTAAACACACATATTAATGATTTGATCATGGCTGTCCTTTATGTATCCGAACTATAGATGACCGTCCAATGAGAAAAACACCATTGTGCGATATTATTACCATTTGGAACGTTCTTTATGTGAGGAAACTATAAATGTCCATCCATACGTAAAAAAACACGGTAATGGTTTGAGTAATGGTTTGATCATATTAATGATTTGATCCGTCCTTTGTGTACCTAAACTGAGAAAACACCTATCTAAACACACATATTAATGATTTGATCATGGTCGTTCCTTTATGTATCCGAACTATAGATGACCGATTTTTTTTCCAATGAGGAAAAACACCATTGTCCCTTATAATATATAGATATGTATGTATTAAAACTTAACGATCAAATATTCATAATGGAATATAACAGACTCAGTAGTACACTACACAATAGGCATTAGGCATTAGGAAAGCAAGTACATGGATTAGATAAAAGAGAAAAAAAAGGACACAAAGAAGATGTCAACATCAAATGATACACAAAAATGTATTTACAATGGATAGATCGAGAGAAACAAATAAATATTATAAGAAAAAAAAATTATGTCACAATCAAGCAATGAAAATGAATGGACCTGACAAAATAAAATTTGGAAGTTGTGAACTAACAACCACCGTGACATGTTCATGGGGATGAAGACTGATTTAGGTATTAATATGATGCACATGGTTACAAATCCATCATGGTAAACAACTAATCCTATAAAGCATAAACAGATGTTCCAGACAAAAAAAAAAAGATAAAACATATGTACCATCATGGAATCACATAGCATACATAAAAGAGTTCAGGCACAGATACACAGGAAACATAACATGATCATCATAACAGACAACTTCTCTTCAATCAATCACATGTCTGAAATAAAATACATAATAAAATAAAATAACAGGGACAAGTTTAGGTATACCGATCGAGGTTTGTTGACTCTGTTAAATTACTATGTGCAATCCACTAAAGTATCCGATTGAAATGAAAAAAAAAAATTGAAGTACAGATCCGATAGATATCACAGCTGATTTCGCACTATAAATTGGTATTAACCAAACGTAGACGGTGGGTAGAGCTCGTGCTTGATATTTTTTAGTGGAAATGTAGGAAAGACAAAGAGGCTGAGAGTTTCTATTGATTAGCATCAGTAGTGTTACATGGACTCCAATAACATATATATATACATGGAAAAGCAAACCCTAGTTGGGCCGCATATCTATGGGTCTTAGGCCCTACAACACTAATTAATTTACATGGAATACAAATTGAAAAGTCTAGAAGCTTCTTCTTATTAGCATTAAATTATGCATGTTATAAAGAGTATTGCATGTTGATTTATAATACTCATTTTGGAATATAAATCGTAGGCTAAATTTCGAGAACTAAGAATTTGTTACTCTAATAATTAATAATAACTAAATTAAATACTACTTATAAATGTGACATTAAATGTAGATCAAGAAATTATATATATATTTGGTTTGAGTGATA
Source organism: Papaver armeniacum (assembly GCA_023531295.1). Taxonomy (NCBI): domain Eukaryota; kingdom Viridiplantae; phylum Streptophyta; class Magnoliopsida; order Ranunculales; family Papaveraceae; genus Papaver; species Papaver armeniacum. The sequence goes on from JAJJWW010013658.1 coordinate 119,882, forward strand.
AGTGGAAAAGACGACCATTTTTTTATCTTGTTTTCTCTCCTTCATTTTCTTTGTTTCCATATACATCTTAAAGCATTAAACTCCTTCATATATAAACTTGCCTATTATATCTTTTTATGTGCACAATTTGGATACAATAATCAACATGATTTATGGAATTGAAGAAATATGTTGTTGTATGAAGTGATTTGGATACAATAATCAGCATGATTTATGGAATTAAAGAAATATGTTGTTGTATGAAGTGATTTATTGGATTCATTGGAGTCAATGTAGTCAATATCGGATATCGCTCTGGAGCGATACGATAAGCAATATATCGGCGATACGATATCTTCCCGATAATATCGGCCGATATGAGCCGATACGATATTTTTACGAAAATCATGTATGGGTTAAATTAGTCATTTTAGGTAAAGATTAAGGGTATTTTAGGTTTTTCAAAGACAAGAAGGGATAAATCCTTGTTTAATTACCATTTTAGGTAGTAAACTTTAAAGTTTGTGAAGGTACTCTCCTGTTTCTAGTTTGAACTTGTTTAATTATCATTTTAGGTAGTGAACTTTAAAGTTATTGAAGTTACTCTTTTGTGTTTTTGATAAAATTGATGGTATCTATTATACCTTAACAAAAAATGTGTGAAGAAAATGTTTGCTATAAAATTATAGTCTCTAAATTTGGAACCGATATTATACCGATATTTCAACGATAATATCCCTGATATAAAGTCGTACCAGTGTATCGGTTCTGGCCGATATAAACCGATATCCGATATTAACTACATTGATTGGAGTATTAACTATGAGATGTTAAATTAAAATTAAGGTAGGTTTACTAACTCATCTTCTGCTAATATCCATTTGTGATTTCTTTGATTGAAAATAATGTCTTCTTCTCTTCTTCTATTTTGAGTTAAATAGAGTATAATCTTTGTTTTGATGATATGAATTATCTTAAAATTTAACTGGAAAGATTAATTAAGTTAATTGTAAAAGTAATTTACAAAGGAAATAGTTCACGTTTTACCGTTAGATGGGACATGTTTCATGCTAACGGCGGGTAATGATCCCCGAGATTTAAATGGGTAATGATCACCAGTATGAACTTGTGTTTCCTGACCATCAATTGCGGTTGTTCGTGCCGGATAACGAAAAATAAAACGGGTAATGATCCCTGAGAGCAAATGGGTATGATCTCCATAGGAACTATTGTTCCTGACCATTGATGACTACTGTCCAAATGCCGAGAAACGATAGGTGGGTGTACGAACCAAGGACATTCGTACCGCGAACTCATAAACTAAAATGAAAATGAATGATAATTCGTAATTAATTCAGGTGTTGTGAAATTATAAACAAATGGTTGAATTCATTTTTTGTTTAATTCAGTGTGATGTTTGTATATTTTTAGAGGATGGGAAAGTATGCCTATTGAGCCGTCAACTCACCCCAATTGACACTTTTTTGCAGATTTATTAGAGTTGCGCAGCGGATCCTAGAAATGAGTAGTTTAGTGATTGTACTATTTTCTTTGGATTGTTTGGAGTGTAATTTTGATATAAATATTATTTTGTTAATTTATAATTATTGAATTCATAATTTAATTTATGTATGTAAAATTATGCTTGGTGAAATAAATATAGAAAATAAAAATAAATCTTTAAGTCTCTTTCTGACCCGTAATGCTTCGAGTTCGGATCTCCATACGGGGTTGACCTTGGTCCGAAACTCGGGGTGTTACACTCCTCATTCTCAAAAGGATATTCAAGATATAACAATGATTTTTCTTGCTTAGTTTCATTCATATATTAGGATTATAATTAGGGTTTGATGCCTTTTCAATGGGTATGTGAAATATTTGAACTCTCATCTTCAACAATTTTAACGTCCACAGTTACCAAAGGCTCAAACAATCAACTCTTCCACTGGCTTATATTCGGTATACAAGATAAAAAAAGATAAAGAGATTTTTGTGATATAATAATGAGATATGAAAAATACGGAATGTCGTTTAGAAATTGAAATATTTGGCAAGTCAAAGGCATTGCTAGGGTTTCGGGTAAACCAAATCACCCAGATCATTTGCAAGAGATCATAGCCATCTTTATATTATTTTTATTCCCTTATCTAACTCGTTAAAGTATCTCCTCTATAAAATAGTTGGCCGCACATCTTTTATATTATTCATTTAAAAATGTTAAGTGTGAGATATTGTTCCTCTGCTATGGATGTAGTGATTCTGGTTTAAACATATTGAAGTATTTTATCCGGTCAAGAGTACAAGTCTAAAATGAACTGATGCATGTCTTGTTTCTTTCCTTGATATCATTACATCATATTTTTCTAAGCACTAGTTATTACAAGGATTCGAACCCTCGACCTCGCCGACGGAAAAGAAGATATGAATCGTCATACGGAAAGATGTAAATTTAAGGAGGAGAAAGATAAAAATCCATTGTATTGAAAGTTGCAAGCCTCTACGATGCCTATTTGCCAAGTTTCAAACCAGTGTAATGTTCTTTTTTTTTCTTGGGAAGATTAAAATATCTTAATTAAGAAAAGTAATACAAAAAGTTAGCAATGTCGTGCCTATTAAAATATAATTATACTAGATATCCATCTTGTGGATTTATTGTTGTATATTTTTCCACTTAGATTGAAGAGTTCAGGTTCTAATTGTTTTTGCCAAAGAGTCTGTTGCTTTATTATGTTTCCTGCAGATTGATGGAATTGTGCAAGTGGAAAACTATTCAAAAAGTGGCCTACATTGACATATTGAAAAAGAAACAAACTTTATGTTTTGGCACAAACCATAGGTTTAGCTATGCAAACATAGGTCGAGTTGTTTACTTATCGATCTTGGTCATTACATTATCGAGGTTTTAGTAATCTCTTTCGAGAACGAGATAGATATACATCGCAAAGTTCTCCTTGTCTCAGACTTTGTGATTACTCAACATAGATATCTAAAACTCTTGTTTATTGATCGATTTAAGATTGTTGTTGAGAGGTGGTGAATAATCTAGGCTTCTCACCTGGCGAGTGTAAGTGTTCGAATTTTTGAGGTTTGCTAGATTTGTCTATTGCAAGCAGATTTGAAGCCTTGATCTATTGATCTAAATGGAAATCAAACGAGGCTTATACATCAGGAGGCATATTGGTACCAAAATTTTTCGCTTAGGTGAAGAAAATCTTAGGCTATATAGGACGTCAACTAAGAGAATCAATTGCATAGAGCTTTACGAGGTTCAAGAGACGTAAAAGCACGACCGCAAATCGAATTGCTTGGAGGGTGAATTCGGTCTCGACTATATTATAGTCCCAAGTCTGATTGTATACTAGTGTCTTTAGCGACTTAATACAGTTCGATGTTCAAATCTGGACAAGGTCCCGAGGTTTTTCTACAATTGTATTTTTCCTCTTTAACAAAAACTTCTGGTATCTTGTGTTTTTCCTTTTCCGTATTATATTTTTTTTATATTTATAATAAGAATAACACAAGTAGTACATAATCAATTCTAGTAGATAAGTTCATCTTAATTGTGATCGATTACGAGACTCGTTCTTGTAGAATTTGTATCTTGAAAGATAGATAAAAAGTTTCATAATTGGCAGAATTCAGATCAAATTATTTGGATACGACTAGATTGATCTTGGATATTGATTTTTGAGATTGTCCAAGTACTCTTTCATACAATCAGGTTCATAGACTTTATTGCCTTGACTTTCTGATTATGAAGAGATATAGATATAAACTTTATATACATATTTTTTTAAGGATCTTTAATTTAGATCTACTTGTAATTGTATTAGGCTTTGGTCCATACAGGTTGCCGAATGAAAAATTTGGTGATGTACTTGGTACCCTCTCTTTTTAAGAAGATATGCATCGTCATACTAAAAGATGCAAATTTAAGGAGGAGAAAGATATAAATCCATTGTATCTTTGAAAGTTGTAAGTCTCAACGATGCATATTTGCTTAGTTTCAAGCCAGTGTAATGTTCTTTTTTTTTCTTCTTAGGAAAATAAAAATTTATAATTAAGAAAAGTAATACAAAAAGTTAGCAATGTACGCCTGTTAAATTATAATTATACAAGATATTCGGCTTATGGATTTACTGTTGCATATTTTTGGACATATGCTGAAGACTTGAATTCTATTTGCTTTTGCCAAAATGTATGATGTTTTATAGGGTGTTTGGATCTAAAAGTCAGAAGTCAATTTGGCAATATTATTTCAGTATGACTTCTAGAAGCCGAAAAGTCAACTTTTTGTGAAGCAAAATAGTTTTGTTTCTGAGAAGCACTTCTACTTCTGGTATCCAAACACGCTATTGTTGTGTTTCCTACTGATGTGTTGGAATTGTGCTTTTGGAAGATTTTTCAACAGTGACCTGCATTGACCTATTGAAAAAGGGGAAAAATATCGTTTGGTCCTTTTTTAGGTGGGCCCATGTCTATTTAGTCCTTTTGCAAAACGCCTTTACTGTTTGGTCCATAATTATTTAAAAATATAAAACAGTCAAAAATACCCTTCCATGTTAATTTTTACTTATTTTCTTGTAGCAGTTCATTCTGTGTGATGAACCATCAAAGTTCATTCTCACAAATGAAAACCTAATAAAACCAAATTAAATCACATATGAATGAACTTCATTATTTCATTAAAATTCTACAAAAATTTCATTATTAAGAACAAACCAGAGTTCATTTCTGGAATGAACTCCTCATAAAACCTATATAAACCAGAGTTCATTTCTGGAATGAACTCCTCACAAAACCTATACAAACCAGAGTTCATTTCTGGAATGAACTCCTCACAAAACCTATACAAACCAGAGTTCATTTCTGGAAATGAACTCCTTATAAAACCTATACAAACCATAGTTCATTTCTGGAATGAACTCCTCATAAAACCTATACAAACCAGAGTTCATTTATGGAATGAACTCCTCATAAAACGTATATAAACGATTATGTTCATCAACAACAGAGTTCATTCCAAAAAATGAAGTTCATTTCAGTAATGAAGTTCATTCCAGGAATGAAGTTAATCTTAAGCAGCAGCAACAACAACAACAAAACGCATAAATCTTCATCTTCAACAGCAGCAGCAGATTTCTAGGGTTTGGCGAGTTCATCTTCATCATCATCTCCAATCGCAGCAACATCAAGGAACCAAAAACCTAATTAAATCTTCAACAACAGCAGATCTATCTTGAGTTCGTCTTCATCTTCATCATCATCACCAATCGCAGCAAACATCAAGAAAAACAAAAACATAATTAAATCTTCAACAACAATGAGATCTATCTTTGACAACAACAACAGTAGCAGAAGATGATGTTGTCTTCATCTTCATCGTCTTCATTATCATCACCAACATCAAAAGCTTCGTCGTTCATCATCTTCTTCATGCGATTCATCGTCTTCATCATCATCTCTAATCGCAGCAACATCAACATCAACATCAAAACGTCGTCTTCATCGTTTAATCAACAGCAGCAGTTTATTTCTTCTTCATCTTCTTTACAGTAGCAGAAAAAAGAAAAAGAAAAAAATGTAGAGAGAGAGAAACTAGATCTGAAATAGAGAGGAGAGAGAAAGTAAATATGAGAATGAGATAATTTCTATTAAATTTTTGTATATATATGGTCACCTTAGGACCAAACCATTATTTTCTAGGACCAAATAATAATATAAGGGTATTTCTATCACTACAAGATGACATTTACATCACCCTAGGACCAAACTATAATTTTTAGGACCAAACTATAATTTATATTACCAAATAGGACCAAACAGACAATTGACTAGGTCAATTGGACTAGACTCTCTCTAATATATTATTTGTAGGACCAATTGGTATTTCCTACTTGAAAAAGAAACAAGAGTCTACGTTGTGGCACAAACATTGGTTTAGCTATACAAACGTCTCCCCCGGGGTTGGCATTCCATCCAATACACTAAAACCTCCTCTCTCTCTTCTCTCTTTAGAGAGTTGAGCGTTACAAAAATGCCCCAAATCGCGAGCTTCAAACTATTCCTCCCAACCAAACTCTCTTCTCATTCTCTCTTCCGCCTTAATTCCTTTCCTCCCTTTTCTTTATTTTCTAAACCCTTTTCTCCTCTTACCACCACCACCACCACCACCGTCTTCTCTTATTCGCCACGAAAACAACAAAGAAACACCCCTCCTTTGAGGAGTAGAGATAACAGTACTCTCAGAGAAGTTAAAAAGAGAGAGTTAGGGAAAGAGAAAGAACCAATGAAGGAGGCTAATGAAGCTGCTGGGTTCAATAAAAGAAGAGCTGAAGGAAGAGATAAAAATGATAAACCCAAAACCCTTCAGTTGAAAAATCGGAAACTGAACCCTGTCAACACTTGCTGCTATGTTCAGGTACTTTGAGAAATCACTTGTTTATGTGTTTGTGAAAATGCCTAAGAGAAAGAATTTTGAATTTTTCAATTTAAGAGTATTGTGTTGGCTATACTTGTGGGATATGTTGCTGATTATACGAATGTGAGGTGAATTTGTGAAGACCAAGTCATGTTTTATGTCTATTCAAACTCTAGTGATCAGTAAACTGTATCTTTATGTTGTGTAAGACAGAAAATTGAATGTAATTGATATAGTTTAGTACCAAATTGCAAAGTTCGTGTCCTAAAGTAGAATAAATTGTCACTGAGTAATTCGATATAATCTGGAAGCTATAGCACTACCTCTTGTAGCCAAACGAATCAATGAACTGTGTGTTAAAATAAGGTAGGAAGACTTTACTCTTGTTGTACGCCATTTTGAATTAGGTCCTAGGCCCTAGGGCTTCATGATTTCGGAGTGGCAGCTCAATCAGCTGATGTTCTGTATTCAAATTTAGTCGGACGGACTACAGTTTGCAGTTGCTCTGTTGGAACTGTAGGTTATTAGCATCTTATATATGAAAGGGCAAAGGCGATCTTCGTTATTAGTAATAATGATGAGTAATAGGTAAACTCATTGACTGAACATGAAATACAAAATGTCCGTGCTTTGCCTCAGGCTAATATGAATTAAGTTATGTTCAATATTGCAACTGTCTGAACTCGGCATAGTTGTTTTGCTTTTTTGTTTTTGATTTTGTTCACCAAACTACAAATTAAACATAAAACTTGTTTTTCATAAAGAAAAGCATGGCAAAGACCTTTTCTAAGTTATTGATTTTGGGTTATGTGTGCTCAGTTTTTGGATTTGGATAGTTGACTTTTATTGTTGAACTTTGTTTTACAGGTATTGGGAACTGGATTAGATACACAAGATACTTCACCATCAGTTTTGCTGTTCTTTGATAGGCAGAGGTTTATTTTTAATGCTGGAGAGGTAAGTTTATGGAATTGCTTGCAGGACTAATTTTGCTCGATGCAAGGATCTCTCTCTCTCTCTGTCTGTCTATTTTTTGAACTGAAATAGATGTGAGTTGGACGTCGTTCTTGGTCAGTAGTTTAAGTGGCACTTTTGTGTTTGATTTGTTTTTGGTTTTGTAATGAAATAGACCATAAGGCCACTGGATAAAGTAACAAGCAAGTTTGGGAGGTATATTAAACACAATTGCATGGATGCTTCACATCATGTTGTTGTTTCTTTTACTGGAATTTATAGAAGTTGAGAATTCAAGAGATTGAAAAGAGTAGAAAAATTAAATCACTTTCACTAGAACCCAGAAAAACCATAAATTTGAACGTGCTCTGCTTGTTACAGGGGTTGCAAAGGTTCTGCACGGAGCACAAGATTAAGTTATCCAAGGTATGATGTACCTCAAGATTTTACAGGTTCTAAATTTGGCGGAATGTTAATTGTTTCCTGAGCGGGCGAAACATTTAGCTATAATATTCTCTGTTCCTCTCCAGATTGACCACATATTCCTTTCTCGTGTCTGCTCAGAAACTGCTGGTGGACTACCAGGTAAGTGGCTTGTTGAACTCATTTTATTTTTTTAAGTTTTATGTTTTCGTGGGAGTTGATATAATGTATTGGATCTATATACCGATCAAAGCAAAGTTTTCAGTTAAATATATAAGCAACTTATCATATTCTTGGTTTGTTTATCATGTGCTCGCAGGTCTTTTGTTGACTTTGGCTGGGATGGGAGATGAAGGGATGTCAGTAAGTAACAGATCTATTCAATGTACTTAAGGAGGAGAATATGTAGGATATCAGCTTACTATTCTTTTCTCAAAACAATTGAAAGTTAGATTCATCACATCACATGTGTAGTTTGTTTTGTTTTTCAGGTTAACGTATGTGGTCCCTCTGATCTCCAATACTTAGTTGATGCTATGAGATCTTTCATTCCAAAGGCGGCAGTGGTTCACACTCGTAGCTTTGGACCTTCTTTGATTTCTGATGGAGCTTCAATCTCTGAGAGTGAAACATTTGCCGAACCTATAGTTTTAATTGATGATGAGGTTGTGAAGATATCTGCTATTCTTTTAAGACCAAGTTGTTGCTCATCATCAAATTCACAAGATTCAGACACGGAAAACATGGCGGTGCTAAAGCCAGGCGATATTTCTGTTATATATGTCTGTGAATTACCTGAGATTAACGGAAAGTTTGATCCAGAGAAAGCTAAGGCCCTTGGACTGAAACCTGGACCTAAACTTCGTGATCTGCAACTTGGAAAATCAGTCATGTCAGACTTTCAAGATATCACAGTGGGTTAAACTAAAACCGTAAACGTCTTTCTTTGATTTTTAGTTATATTATTACAACAAGGAGTATACATTAGTTTATATGAAAATATGGTGCTAAGTTTATTGTTTATTCAGGTTCATCCAAGTGATGTAATGGGTCCCACAATTCCCGGCCCTATTGTGCTCCTTGTGGATTGCCCTACCCTTTCTCATTTGCGAGACTTGATATCTCTACAATCTCTCAATAGTTACTATGACGGTGTTAAGATTGTGAATTGTGTTATTCACCTGAGTCCATCATCTGTCACAATGACTGCCGAGTATGATACTTGGATGAGAAGATTCGGCGGAGCCCAACATATCATGGCTGGACATCAAAAGTAAGATCTGTTCATTCTTGATAATGTATGATAAAGTTTAGGCGGTTTGCGTTGATCTTGTGGTTGAATCTTTCTTTTTCTTTTGCAGAAAGAATATGGAGATTCCAATTCTAAAATCAAGTGCAAGAATGGCAGCTCGACTTAATTATCTTTGTCCCAACTTCTTTCCTTCACGGGGATTTTGGGATCATCAGCATCTTATCAATGGTGACCCAGATATCATGGCATCAAGTGTGGTATGTTAATTATGATCTCCTCCTTTTGAAAAGGAAGAATGAATTCTATTCCTTTTTTTTTTTCTACTTCTCTCAATTTCTAGGTGGATTTCCATTTTTATAATGTCAGTATTTTACAGTTACTTTTAAGTTTGAATGTTCAGGGAAAAATTAGCAATTCATTTCTTGTTCCAGGTTTCTGTTCCAAATCCATCTGAAAGTGTTGCTGCTGAAAATCTTCTTAAGGTATCTGTTGTGCAACTATTTCTAAGATTATGATTTATGTGGAAGCACCTGTGCTGGAATGGTCCTTCGCCAGGATTACCTCAATTCCTTAATGTCTTTGTAATGTGCATTCCAGTTCCACTTGCGTCCTTTCTCACATTTTGGGTTGGATAAATCTACGATACCGGAGTTGTTGACTTCTGCAAAGGTCATTGATGAGCTTCTCTTAGAAATCCCTGAGATAGTAGATGCTGTAAGTGAAGTTAGCCATCTATGGAATAAGATTGGAGATGCTAAAGAGTTGATACTTTCGCCAGAGCAAAATATTATTATGATAGAAGAACCATGGATGGACGAGAATGCTTCTGTTCCTGATAAAAACTTAGGAAAGCAAGGTTCAGATGCAGCTCTAAAGGAGATTCCACGTAGCGTCAACACGGATGACCTTAATCACGAGTCTAGTCTTCCTAGTTGTTTGGAGAACATGACAAGAGAAGAGATGGAGATTGTTCTTCTAGGAACAGGTTCATCCCAGCCATCAAAATATCGCAATGTTACTTCCATCTTCATTAATCTTTTCTCTAAAGGAGGTTTGCTCCTAGATTGTGGCGAGGGAACTCTAGGACAATTGAAAAGAAGGTAATTATTTTGACTAAGTTTCTCCTAAAATTGTACAGTTTTTTTAATTTTCTTTATATGGATATGATTGGCAATATATTTATCAATGTTTTGGATAAGATATTGTGTTTATACATGTAGAGGATGATCAAAAGGCTAGTTTGTGGTGGTTACTTATCGTACTTCGTATTTAAATAATGTTCCCTTGTTTATTTCAAAATGTTTCAAACCAACATTTTGATACGGTTAGGAGTTCTACTGCAGTAATTCCTTTTTGTTCTCTTCTTGGATGAGTCTATATCTTTGTCCTTCCTATTTTATATATGAATATTCATTGTGATATGATCATGAACAGGTTTGGTGTAACGGGTGCTGATGATGCTGTGAAAGGTTTAAAATTTATCTGGATTTCACATATTCATGCAGATCATCACACCGGTCTTGCAAGAATTCTTGCCCTCAGGTGCCAATTGTTAAAAGGTACAGTTCATGAACCAATAATTGTTGTTGGACCAAGGCAACTGAAGAGATTTTTGGATGCGTACCAAAGGCTTGAGGATCTAAACATGCAGTTCCTTGATTGTGGTCATACAACGGAGGCTAAATGGGAGGGTTTTGAAAGTCAATCTTTTCAAAGAAGTGCAGAGGAAGATGTAAATAAGGATGATGGGGTGAAAGAAATAGCTCAAAATTTGGAGACGAGTTTATTTGCTAAAGGAAGCCGCATGGAGAGTTACTGGAAGAGACCAGGAAATCCTGGCGAAACAACTGTGGTTTTTGAAATTCAACAAAAGTTGAAAAAGGTTCTAGGTGAAGCAGGTCTGGGAGCTCTGATCAGTGTTCCTGTCGTGCACTGTCCTCAGTCATTTGGCGTTGTTCTAGAGGCTGCATCTAGACTTAATAATGAAGGTAAAACTATACCCGGTTGGAAACTTGTTTACTCTGGCGACACCAGACCTTGTCAAGAACTGAAAGACGCTTGTCAAGGAGCTACTGTTCTTATACACGAGGTGAGATATATACTTAGTATGTTGATTATATGTCGGTTTTGCTCAGGATCTGTTCCCCATTTATTGAGGTTTTAGACTTTTTAAGTGTGTTGGGGTTAGGATTAAAAAATAACATTATATTTCCATCTTTATGTGATCTAGGGATATGAAATAACATGCTACAATTGATCCCTTTGCAGGCAACGTTTGAAGACACTATGGTGGAAGAGGCTATAGCAAGGAATCATAGTACAACAATGGAAGCCATTGAAGTTGGAGAAGGTGCATATCGGATCATCCTCACACATTTTAGTCAAAGGTATCCAAAGATTCCAGTTTTCGATGAGACACATATGCATAAAACATGCATCGGTTTTGACATGATGAGTGTTAACTTAGCAGATTTGCCAGTGCTTCCAAAGGTTCTTCCACACCTGAAACTCCTATTTAAAAATGAAATGATTGTTGAAGAATCTGATGATGTTCTAGACTCTTAAACCTGATAATGTTTTACCTTTGTTTCATGTACTTGTTCAGAAAACAGACATCGAGATTCTTTAATCTAGAAATAATGTCTGTTTGGATCAAATAGTTACAGAGTACATGCCTTCACCCCATTGAAATTCTTTAATCTATCAATATTTGTACTCACTTTTGTCTTTTCTACTTATTTAATCATTTTACTTGGAGTGAAAAATCAGAAAAGTACATGGTTCCTTTCTGTTTTACTTGAGCATAAACACAATCTTCAGTGTGGTTTATGCAGCTCATTATCTTGAGGTACATACCGAGGATACTAGTAGAATCTGTTAATCAGTAAGGACTTGGCATACGGCTAATTCAGCATAATGTTTGTATAACAGGCGCAATTTATTTTTGTTTTTTTTTTTTGTTACAGAGCATTTTCAGATTCGGAGAGAGCAAAAACCGTTATTGACTAGTTGAGTTAATAGATCGATTGACATGGTTATTTTTTTATTTTCGCACTATCCCACATTTTGTTATCAATTTTTTCAGAAAACTCAAATGATAGTGAGCGTTCCCGTTGATTTCGTGTTAAATATCATGGCATCCATTTTGGACCGGAAACTAATTGTGTACTACTACCATCAAAGGTGTTAATTTCTTTTTGCTGACTCAACATACGACTCAACTCGAGCCAGACGGCAAATTGTATTTTTATTTTATTTGACTTGGAAGTATTTGAATCAGGTACAATTTTATATCTGATTCATAGATACTTGAATTCACAAGTTTTCTACCTGTTTTTCACTCCCTTTAAAAAAATGGAGCCAAAACAAATATAGTAAAGCAAATCACGGATCAGCTAAAAGTTACATGTTGTTTATTTTCTCTGACTTAACAAATTTGTCTAGATTTAGCTCATATTTAAATCTGAATCTAACTCATCTGACTCAAAAAAATGAGTCGGGAATATTTTATTACCTGACTCAAATGATTCCAAATCAGGGGTTAGGTCTGAATCAAACCACGAGTCAGATCTAATTCAAAAAAAAAAAAATTTAACATCCGATCGGGCTAAGTTAAATCCAGACACTGAGCCAGCAAAAACAAACATGCTATTAGTCACAATTGTTTTTCTTTTAAATCCCAATCAAATATAATCTCAAATAATTATTTTATGAGCTGAATAATTTAATTTCGAGTCAGATATGTGAACCGAGTCAGACTTCGAGTCAGAATCCTTTTATGCCCAATTTCCATTGACACGTGTCGTTCTAATGTGAGCACGTGGTGTAGATTAACCAGGTTGGGTTGGTTGGGGTCCGTCAGTCTAGCTATCTTTCGAAGACTTTGTTTTTGTATAGAAAACCTTTCTTTCTTTCTCAAATCATCTTCCCCAAAATCCTTCTTCTCTGAATAATAATTCTCTCTCAATAAAACTAGGGTTTCTCTAAGAAATCCTCCATTCAAATTTGGGGATTCTAGGTTTCTTTCTCTACCGCGTCACCCCAAATTTTGGATCTCAATTTATCATTATTAATCTGATTATTAGAAGGAGTTTTAGATTTAAAGATGGATACAAGCAGAAGAGCAGTTGAATCATACTGGAGATCTCGAATGATTGATGCAGCAACATCTGATGAAGATAAAGTGGCTCCTGTTTATAAATTAGAAGAAATTTGTGAACTACTTAGATCTTCACATGTTAGTATTGTTAAAGAAGTCTCTGATTTCATTTTAAAGAGACTTGATCATAAGAGTCCTATTGTTAAACAAAAGGTAATTATCAATTCTCTATCTCTTTTTATAGAATTCATAGTAAATCAAAACTTAACAACTGTTTATATATTTAACAATTATTATCATTAATCCCCTTTGAAGTTGTATCAATGAATATAGATCACAGTAGCTGAAGAATTTGATACTTATTGTTAAATTACACTATATGGATTCTTTGGATTGCTGATACTGATATTTGAATGTTGAATATAGATCTTTGGACTCTTTTCAAGTTTTTGTAGTGTAAATTTTCGGAGTCATATAACTTAGTTGAATTAGATTTGAACTGTTAGAATTGCTAATCCTTAGTTCTCATTGTGAGGGATATGAGATTTTCCATGGAGTGAGATGTTCAGTGTAGCTTTAAGTGAGTTTTGAACTCTGCTTCATGGTTAGATTATTTAGGTGATCAGCCTATTTTACCTTTTACCCTAGTTAGCTTAATTCCAATTTATACTAGGTGTGATCTCAATGGCACACTCTCAAAACGTCATTTATATCTAATTGGTAGATTGAATGTAACTAGAGTCGAAAAGGAGATTTCTTGTATGTTCATTCAAACAACTTTGTGTCATATTTTTTTGTTATCGAAAAGTCAAAGAAGCAGTTGGTAGAAATTTGTGAATTCAAATTTGAATATTCAAAACAGAATATATATTATCCCTATAAGTGAAAATGGTTTTGCAAAAAGAAAAACTGTAGGACTGCGATATATTCTCGCTAGAAGTGAAAATGTCTTTGCAATTAGAAAAAACTGTAGGGCTGTGATATGTTTTTCGGAAGAACTGAATAGAGATGGTAATGAAGTCGGTAAATTGGAATCTTCTTTGGCGACCAATTTTTTTTTTTTAAAAATCTTGTATCAGTTGCTATGCACAATATGTTTTGTTGGATGCTTATTATCATTTGCAAATTGGTATAGTAAGATGTTTTCTGACACCCTCTTACTGATGCATAGGCATTAAGGCTGATTAAGTATGGAGTGGGAAAATCTGGTGTGGAGTTCAGGAGGGAAATGCAGCGTCACTCAATTGCAGTTCGCCAATTGCTTCATTACAAGGGTCAGCCGGATCCTTTAAAGGGTGATGCGCTTAATAAGTCTGTTCGTGAAACGGCCCAAGAGGCGATATCTGCAATATTTGCAGGTGAGGAAAGCAAGCCTGCACCATCTGAAGATCTCAATAGAAGGATTGAAGGATTTGGGAACACAAACTACGAGATCTCATCATCATCATCATCATCATCAGATGATAGAAAATCATTTTTCAGTGAAGTGGTTGGTATTGGAAGTGCCTCTATTAAACAGGGACTTAGCCAGATTGCTGCAGCACATTCACTCAAGAAGAACGATAATGGTAGTTATAGGAGCCCTAATTTGCGGAGGTCATTGACAACTGAAAGGGACCATGATAGGTATAGAAGTGCCGAAAGTCAGAATGAATCACGGAGCTCTTTGAGTCCTGCTATTTCTACGAATTCAGCTGCTGGAACTTGGGGTCAGGAAACAAGAGTAAATATGAGTGAAACAACAAACGGAGTTTCAGGTTCTGGTTACTCAGGGAGTAAAACCCGTGAAGAAAGACTGTTAGAGACGATCGTTACATCTGGTGGTGTGCGTTTACAGCCCACCCGTGATGCTCTCCAGGTCTTCCTTGCAGAGGCCTTGAAGCTTGATGCAGTGGCCTTGTGTCATGCTCTTGAATCTAAGCTTCAATCACATTTGTGGCAGGTAATTTCCATGTCTGTATGTCCCATTATGTCCAGGCATATATCAAGATCCATAAATAATCTGTTATAAGCCTACTGACGGAAGCTGTCCTGATAATGCTTCTGTTTTGCGGGATTTCACTGAATCTTGGCTATAACAACAATTTGTAGAAAATGAACAGGAAAAACAATTTCTTCTTTTCTAAAGCCCATTGGATTTGATTATTCTTCAGGTGCGCATGAAGGCTGTTTGTGTCCTCGAGTCAATTGTAAGGAAGAAGGATGATGAGCACTTCGAAATAGTGGCATCTTACTTTGCTGAGAACAGAGATTCTGTGGTGCAATGCTCAGAGTCTCCCCAGGCTTCTTTAAGGGAAAAGGCGACAAAGGTATGTAATCTGATTTTGTTTGGTCTATTCTCAGTTTTCCGCATTCTATTTGTCCAAACTTTTTGCAGTCACTATCCTACTCTTTTAGATAGACCTTGTATGCTCACTGGTGAGTTTAATTTTGAGGTCCTTTCTTCAATACCTGGCTGTTATAAATTGGGTGTCAGAACAAGTCAGCTTTGTAGTATTTGGTCCAAGTGTAGTTGGATTCTCATTCTCCAAAGTGAGACATGGATTTTGACTGGTAGCTTATCGTTACTTAAGGTTCTTGGTCAGGTATGTGATAGGGGAGGCACTTGGATGTTCTTGATGATTGTAACCTTTTAATAAATACTATGAGGTGGAAAGTGACTTTTGTGAATTCTGAAGGTGTCTTACAAACAATAGTTCGTTAGTGTTTAGTTCATAACCTGTTCACTGTTGGCTCACGTGTTCATTTACATCCTTGTACATGTTTGTTCATAATGTGAACCCTCTGTATCTGGACCCTCTGCATGACAGATGTGAACCCTCTGTATTTGTAGTATAAACAGCCCAAGGTGAACCCACTGGCTGATGGCTTTTGGTGTCCATTGCTTTGTGGATATGAGTTGGTTGTATGGAAGGACTAGTTATCTGCTTATTGGACCAAAGTTAGTGTGGCTGTGTGGTTATCTGCTTATTTTGGAAACCTTAATCTTACGTATTTTTTTCCTTGCAGCTTTGCTATTAGCCTTGGCAAAGTTCAACCGTATTTAAGCCTTATAGAGCTCATAGAGACAACTAGGTAAATTCCTACTTGGCAATAAAAATCGGAGGGTGAGTTTATCTCATGGCCATCGTACTGTTGGGTCACTGGCTGAAGATAAACAATCTCAGTCTCAATGGGTCACCCATCAATTTTTTGATCGTTAAATAAGGCTGTGGACAAGTTTCGATATAATGTGGGTGTCATCACCCAACTGCTCTACCATCCTACTAGAGTGGCAAATACCCATTCTGCAGTTTGTTTCATCAGATTCTTTCCTTTTTTTGGAACCTTTTCTGATTGAAATGCAAGTGAATCTAGGATGTGGTTTAGTTCGTGGCTTGGGCATGTTGCTCCCTTTTTCACTGATCCTTATTCTAGACATCAGTATCCTATGTCCCTCATCCTTAAGAGTTACGGCAAGTGTTTGTAATTTGAAATTTCTGCTAAGCATGTTAGTATCTAGAAGTATCCAGCTAAATGTTGAGTGTTTGGTATTGCTCAGTGTGTTCAACTGTTAGGCTCATTAAACTTTCTCGTATGCAATGATATGCTCCCCTGTTTTGGAGTAGGTGAGCTTTAGCTATGTACTGGTTATCTAAGGTAAATGCAAAAATTTAGTGTCATGTAATCTCTTTTTTGAATTATGTAGTCATTGTTTGATGTAGAAACTGATCTATTTCCTGAAATTAAAGTGTACTTCCAAGTCCTTTCTAGGTGGCGCACTGTTGCTGTCCTTCATAACGAGTAATTTAGGGAAAAAGTAAATTTTAAGCAGATTCTATCTTGCTTGTTTGATTGGGGATATGTTGAATTGCTTTCTGTAAAATTTAGTTGTAAATTTCAATATGAAAGACTGTTTAAACCTACAATGATTATTATTCAACGTGAAGCTTTGTGTACTTCTTATCAAACATCTGGAAGATCTTAGATAAAGATTCTAGAAGCTGATGGTTTGAGTAGTCCCTTGAAACATTTGCTGGTTTCTATGATGCACAGGTCTTAAACATCTTGGATGGAGACCAGGCTACCGGATTGAGGAATTACTCAGAAAATGAGTCTCATGTAAAAGTAGGGACAGCTGCAGTTCAGATGCCCGACTTATTGGACACAAGTGGTCCAGACGACTTCTATGGAAATGAAGATTTCACGCAAACACAAAATGATAATCTTGGACATACAGTTTCAGCAACAGCCCCTGTAACCGACCTATTTGGTGATAGCTTGATCACTGGCTTAAGCACAACTGAGCAGAAAAACGAGGATGATCCGTTTGCAGATGTCTCGTTCCACACGAACGAAGAAAAAGAACAGACAGATGATCTGTTTTCAGGCTTGACAATTGATAATAAAGACAACACCAACGACAGCAACATATTCACATCGACAAATAACAGCAGACCAGAACTAGTAGATATTTTTAGTTCCAGTTCTGAGTCATATCTGCATGAACCAACAGTTGGAAAAGATATGAACGATTTAATGGCCGGTTTGTCTGTTAATGGCAGTGCCCCGGAGATGAAGCAACAGGGGAATACCTTTTCAGATTTGAAGACTCAACAGAACCAACCAATCTCAAGTGATGGGTTAAATGGCATGTTTGGTTCACAGATGAATGTGAACCCTAATGCCTCGTTTCCCGTGGGGACTATGCCGTACAATATGCCTCCAAACATGATGTTCAACCCTGCATTTGCTTCTCAGCAGATGAATTATGGCGTAATGGGGAGTTTTCTTGCCCAGCAACAGCTTTTAGCAACTATGTCCAACTTTCAACAGCTTGGGAATTTCAGTGCTCTAGGAGGAAATGCCAATTTAGGGAATCTTCCTGGGAATAATCAGGACGTTGGATACTCTTCTCCCCTACCTGACATTTTCAATCCAGCTTTACCTGCTCAAAATCACAGCACTATCTTGAACAACCCGAAGAAAGAGGAAACAAAAGCCTTCGATTTTATCTCGGTAAGTTTGCGTTCCTATTAGTAATTTTGTTAGTGTCCTTGATTACACTGTAACTGTAATTGTCTTGACATACCTAATTGAGATATAGTCTTGTGCACTAGAGGACTTCCTTCAAAGTAAGGTGATGTAATTAAGAACGTGATTCTTTTTTCACTTGCAGGATCATTTATCGGCTGCTCGTGATCCAAAGAGGGTTGTCTAAGCTCATTGCAGACTGAATTCTCTACACTAATACACAAGGGCCTTCTGCATGAGGTTATTGATTATCTGTTGGGTGGTAAGTAGATTGAAGCTGGTTTATTTTCTCTCTCAACAAGAGCAGGATTTTTAAAAATATATCTGCAAATAAAATCCTAGGGGCAGTGTCCGTAAGGTTGTAATTGCATTTTGAGCTGCTTTTTACATCTTCTATAATTTCATTTTCATTTTCTTTTCTTTTTATTTTTAATTAATGAAAGAGTTTCAGTTCCATTATAAAAAAGAAGAGGTGTATCACATAAAGGCGAGAATGGAGTGAGATTAAAAGATACGGGTACATATGTTACTGTAAGAATAGAAGAATAGTATGGGTTGTTGTGCTTGTGCAGTATAGTTATTTAGCTGTGTCAATTATTTTCTTCCATTATTGGACAAGATTCATGTAGCTGTGTTAATCATTTGCTTGTTCCATATGTTGGAGGCTTTTCCTTGACGTTGTTTACTGATTCAGACCTGTATTTTTGTTACGATGCATATTTGTCTGTGGGTGTGAAGTTGAATTTAGTATTCCTGACTTGGAATCTACTGGTAGAGTCAGATTATTACGATGCATATTTGTCTGTGGGTGTGAAGTTGAATTTAGTATTTCCTGACTTGGAATCTACTGGTAGAGTCAGATTATGTTGAGCATTGTGCTGACTTTGGATGTCCTAGTAGAGTCTGAAAATAGCTATAAACGTTAAGTTTTTTAAGATTGTCTGAACTCTGAAGTGAGGATGTGATTCATGTAGGTAACATAATATCTGAACTTCCAGAAGTAGAAACGCCAGTCTAAAGTCAATTAGGGTACTTATGAAGCTAGATTCGGGTTTTGTTCTGTCACGACTTTTTCATTGAAGCTTAACTTAACTGTGTCACTGAATCGGTGGCGGATGGCACTTTCCCACCCATATTACCACCTGCTCGAAAATTTCCGGTTACGTTGGAATAGTTGAAGAATGATGCTCATATCATTGGCTTGTGATCTTGTTAGGTTACTAGTCCTACTCAAAGAAGGAAGATAAGATTAGGCATCTAGGGTCTTTGTGCCATATTAATGGCGCTCGTCTTTACATGTGATAGAAACGAAACTAAAGCTCTAGTATGAAAATGCCAAACTACCCTCTTTGTTTATAAGCAGCCAAAATTGAACTATATATGTTTATTGCTTCCAACTGTTTTTTAACTTTTTATCCACAACAAGGGACAACTTGGTACAAGTGTCTATTACTTTAAGATCTGATTACGCACTCAAGACAAGTTGAAGAATCTGGTGGTTACCGAGTCAGTGAATCGGCCTCGCTGGTGAATGTCGTCCCATTTTCTAGGAAACACTCAAATGGGCACGAGACTCACAACCTCACAATGTAGACTTATGTGCTCATGGTGTGTCTGAGGCTCCGAGCATAGGACATGAATCGGCTTGTTGCGTCGGGCCGGACACAAAACAGCTGGTGCATGTCAGTTTCTTATTTTGTAAATTCCAACTTGCAATTGGCAATACATAAAGTATCCAAATGTTGAAAGCGTTGTTCTCCTACCCATGCACCAGCATTAATCATCGTCATGGTCCTTGCAGTCATAAGCATATATACCTTATCTTAATCGAGGAATCTCTCAATCCCCCACTTGATTAATTTTCTTTTTATATTAGTATCTTGATTAAGCTGCTGTATTTTCTGTCTTTATCTTTTCCTACTCACATGTACTTCAAATTATTTTGTATCATGAATCTTAAGATATTATTATAGTCAATCATAAGATATTATTATGGTCAAATTTGTGTCTTTATCACCTAATTTTTTATCCTTGTTCTCTTATCCTCAGTCTCGGGTTTGACTAAATATTAGTCAGGAAATTTCAAACAAAGTTTCAATCAAAGATTTTTTATTTATATTATTTTCTATGAAATTTCATTTGAGCCGCAATAAAAAATCAACGTAACTAAAAATATGCCATTTTAACGATAGCACTGCCACTGGATCTTCCCTGTTCGGAAAATGATTTGGCCGACACAATGGCAAATGAAGCTTGACTTTCAAAGACTCGGGACTTTGACTGGTCATCTCTACCAATATTGCGATTACAGGCAACCATTGTATAAAAAATTACACTGCGTGTTGGCCCAAAATCACTAGTAGTAGGTAGGAGTAAACTGCCTTTGACGAATTTGAAGATCCACACACCATAGTAATCTCTATTTACCCTTTAAAAACCGAAATTTGGATAATCCATTTTCCCAAATAAAGATGGTCAATTCTGATAAGAATCCAATTTCCTAAAGATAAATGCTGAAGTGATGATCATTGAGCATCCCTTCTCCCAAATAAAGACTAATCAAATTTAGCAGGAGTATATATATATATATATATATATATGCCTTATCCAATCTAACTACCTTAAAAGAGCATTTTGATCTTTCCTAAAAATAACTTTCTTAATTTCCTGCTAAATTTGATTAGTCTTAAAGCAGCAGCAGCATATCTTTGCTGTGCTTTTTTGACCCATTTTCTTACATAATTCTGTAAATAAATGAAAGGGAAATCAAAATCTCCACCACCATAAGATACAACTAATTTCCACATAAGCAGGGAGGATTAGTTGTTTTCTATTCATAGCATGTCCATATCTATCTTTTGTTTCAACTGTTATTAGTTATTCAACTTCTCCAATTTCTCTCTCTCTTTTTCCTCCTAGTCTTTATCACATGGTCTCAACTTCCTCTATAAAGACTTTGCAAAAACTTTCAAAATCTCTGAGTGTCCTCTTCTTCCAACCATCTTATCTCATTTTAATTTTATTAATACATTTTTGATTGAATCAGCTGACCTGTTTGGTTGACTCCTCTCTGTACAAAGACAATACCAATCAATTTATGTGCCCCATTTTTCTCTGCAACAAGAAGAATAACAGTGAGAACATAAAATTTTGAGGGGGGGTTTGTGCAGAAATAATGGCAGGGGGATTTGTTCATCATGGTGGTACTAATGGTGAAGGTTTTGAATACAGGATTACAAGTTACTTTGTCTTTGCTTGTATTGTTGCTGCTCTTGGAGGGTCTCTCTTTGGTTATGATCTTGGTGTTTCTGGTAAGTTTTTTTCTTTCTTTCCTCATTTCATTTTTTGAAATTTCTGTGATTTGAGATGGTTTATGGTTTGAAATCTGGGTTGTGATGCATATAACATGTTTTAAGATCTGGGTTGTTTTTGGAAACATTATAGGTGGAGTGACATCAATGGATGATTTCTTGAAGGATTTCTTTCCAAAAGTGTACAGAAGAAAGCAAGAGCATATAAATGAGACAGATTACTGTAAATATGATAACCAGATACTAACCTTGTTTACGTCGTCGCTTTACTTCGCTGGCCTCATCTCAACCTTTGCTGCTTCTCATGTGACGAGAACAAGGGGGAGGAGAGGAAGTATCATGGTTGGTTCAGTCAGCTTCTTCGTCGGAGCAATTTTCAATGCCTTTGCTGTTAATATCTCTATGCTCATCATAGGTCGTATTTTTCTTGGTATTGGCATTGGGTTCGGAAATCAGGTAATAATTCCCTTCAGACTCATAAAAGTTATTTCTTGTTGGATACTGTCAGCTTGAGGATTAAAGTTTCAAATCTCATTTCTGACTGCAGGCAGTTCCTTTGTATCTTTCTGAAATGGCACCTGCAAAAATCCGTGGAGCAGTTAACCAACTGTTTCAGCTGACAACCTGTCTGGGGATTTTGGTGGCCAATTTTGTAAATTATGGCACCAACAAGATACATCCATGGGGATGGAGATTGTCTCTAGGATTAGCTGCAGTCCCTGCAACACTTATGTTCATTGGAGGTATCTTCCTTCCAGAAACACCAAACAGTCTTGTCGAACAGGGAAAATTAGACGAAGGCCGAAGAGTTTTAGAGAAAGTCAGAGGTGTTAAGAATGTCGATGCAGAATTTGCTGATCTTATTGAAGCAAGTGAAGCCGCAAGGGCGATAACACAACCGTTTAGAAACCTTTTGCAGCCAAAGAACCGTCCACAGTTGATTATAGGAGGACTCGGAATTCCTGCTTTTCAACAACTAACTGGAATGAACTCGATACTTTTCTATGCACCTGTCATATTTCAAAGTTTAGGGTTCGGATCTGGTGCGGCTCTGTATTCATCCATCATAACAAGTACGATGCTTGTTGTTGCTACCTTTGTCTCGATGGCTGTTGTTGACAAGTTTGGAAGAAGGTTTCTATTTATAGAAGCAGGTTGCCAAATGATACTTTCCATGGTAAGCCAGAATTTGAGTCTTCATACCTTGTCAAACTTCTATAAATCAATGCTCTGATGGCTAAAATTTTGAACCTTTGTCCATGTGTATTGCTGCAGCTTGTGTTGGCTATTATTCTGGCTCTGAAGTTTGGACATGGAGTTGAGCTCTCCAAAGGATATGCAGTTGTCCTTGTAATAATGATTTGTCTGTTCGTTGCTGCGTATGGATGGTCATGGGGTCCGCTTGGGTGGCTAGTCCCAAGTGAGCTTTTCCCACTGGAAACAAGATCAGCTGGCCAAAGTCTAGTGGTTTCCGTCAATCTCTTCTTCACCGCTGCAATTGCCCAATGTTTTCTTGTGTCTCTTTGCCACCTCAGATATGGTATTTTCCTGCTGTTTGCGGGTTTGATCCTCATCATGAGCCTCTTCATTTACTTCTTATTACCTGAAACAAAGCAAGTTCCAATAGAGGAGATTCATTTACTATTCCAGAATCACTGGCTGTGGAAGAAATACGTAGGCGATGGTAAAACCCCAGTTTAAACCTCCATCACCAAGGCCATCAAGGGAAAGAAAAAAACCTGCAAGTTGTATTTAGCTCCAAATATCAAATCAAAGAATTACCAGAAATGGTGCCAAATATCACCTTGAAGCAACAGTCCAGATTGATTTCTTCTTTCCTGCAATCAAAACTACAGCAATGCATATTGTCTTACCATTGTATCTGTGAGTGTCTGGGGAGGAGTTATATAATGTATCATTAATTCAAAAGCTTTTTAAGTACACTGATACCTGACGAATGTTCACAGAAATATGAAATCTTGTTATCCCCAATGAACTAAGTGCACACTGATCCGCTTTACATATTTTGTTAGCAAAAGAACTGACGTTAGATTGAAAATAACACCACATGATCAAATACAATAATGACAGGAAGAACAGATACGAAATGTTTAAGCGCACGTAACTAAGAGAGACATAACAAAGTGCCACTGTTTTAAGATAGAAGTTTGGCAAGCTCATCAACTCCTAAGCTTCCTTGTGGTGGTAACATATCAAGATACACTTCTTTAACATCTTTTATTCTTGGATTTCTATGATAACTCTTTCTCTCAATTCGTTTCCCTGGAACAGTTACAGTTGCTTCTACCTTCAATTCTTCATCACGATCACTTCTAACTTCTTTCTTCTCACTCCTTTTCACCACAACCTTCCTGATTCGCCTCTGCTTGAAAATAGGACCAAGTGGAGCAACCTTAGAAAGAGAAACAGTTCTATTCAAAACGATGTCAGCATCCAAAGATGCATCATCCAACGTCACCGCACTTCCACTTTCCATAGCTTGTTGTAAAAGCTGTATGACTCCCTCAGTGCACAGAGTTGATTTTACACACTCATTGAGACTTAATAAACCTTTGGATGCAACTTCTAAGTTTTCATTAGTTACCATGGCACTTGTTCCATTCAAATGCATCAAAGGTGGTGATTCAGTTTCTGAACTTTGCCCCATGTTCTCGCTTACCATAGGTTTTGAATCACAAATACTACCAACATTTTCAGATACAGCTGGCAATTTATCGATATTGGCCAAGGAGAAATCAGTAGCTTCAGATTGCTGAACCTCCCTTCCTTCTGATTTGGCACCCTCCTCAGGTTTAGGAAGGTTTGGTTTGATCACATTGATATTCATATCATTATTTGAGCTCTTCCCTTCAAATAGTTCTGACGCCGCTTCATCTTCCATAGCCAGTGACTCGGAACAATTGGATCCATTGACAATTTCTTCCTCAGATACACTATCTGATTTTGTTGGCGAAGATTTCCACTCTCTTCCTCTCCACATCAGTATGTGCTCACGCTCAAACGAGACTAAAACACATGGAACAAGATCCTGCAAGTACCAAAATTCATGGAAGTTACGATGCAAAGTAGTAACACCTAAAGAATTCTCACAAACTAATAATAACAAAATTTGACCAACCTTGAGTTTGCCACCTATTTTTTTGTAGTCGCTTGGATTCATCCCTTCGCAATTTATTCGCACCAATTCACATACTTCAAAAGCTTCTCTGACATGATCGGCCAAGTCAGAGTAGACACCATTCTTCCCTGTTAACAGACACGAATCATCCAGTCAATGAAACTACTTTGTAAATAGCAAATGGACACAGTATAAGAATATTATTCTTGTTTCCTGTGTAGCATTGAACCCAGAAGAAGTTAAATGGGGTTACCAAGCTTGCATATAGGTTGTAACTGACGTCCTGTTTTGCGCATCTCCGTTGCTTCTTCCAGAGTTAATCCCTCTGGAGTCTGCTTAATTAACCTGGGGTATACTGGCGACACGGGTTTCCATAGCATGAGGGGATAACGGGGGCGAGACTTGTAGTTGTAATTCCTCCCACGAAATAGAAATAACACCCCTCCCCTACGGTAAATTATCTTCCCTCCGGTTTTATCCTATCAAATTACGTAATGTATGAGAACATAAAGTCATAAGACTCATAATAGAAGGAATACAAGAAACACATGATAAATTATGTGAAACCACATGACAAAAATACGAAAGAAATCCTCTGTCCCTACACCGATTTATCTCAAGATATGTTATATTGAACTTAAAATATTTGATAGTAATTGGAACCATAAAAAGGAAAAAGTAATAGAAAAGTTATTATGGTAGAACTAGAAGTAGTCCAACACTCCGACCGGAACAACTAATCAACTTCCAAATACTAACACCATCACTTCTCAAGAAAGGAAATGAATATGCAACTTGCAAGCAATACGTAACCAAGTGTAAGAATTAGAAAAATAACAGTATGGAGGAATTGCGATATAACTCCAACCTCTAGTTGTTCGCAGACATTTTCCATGTCAACTGTGCACACTCCTTTGCATTTGATCTTGCACACTCTCCGACGCTTCCAATGAGCATGGATATTCTCCAACATATTATGCGTCAAACCATCCCTTCCTACACAAAATCAAAATTTTCAAGTAAAAGAAGCATTGCATTTAACACTTAACACTAGACGAACCCAACTGAATCTTAAGTTCACCTCTATCATACTTAATCGCAAGCCTCATACACTAATAGAAACAGTTTTTACTAGACGAGGTTCATTTGGTATGTTCTAGCATCAAAGTTGAAAGCCATTGGTACTATTCTAGTGATTCATGACTCCAATAAACTACCGCTGGATTCGGGACTAGATTCTATCATAAAATGTTATACATTCTACTACAAAATTAACAACAGCATAGGAATTAAAAGAGACTACTAAAGAAAATTCAGATTCTCACATACCCATATTCAATTGTCTTCTAACTTTCAAGCATCCATGAACAAGTTCTTTAATTTCCTCACTCGACAATGGTTCCCCCAAAATCTCTTCTCTTGAACTAACATACTTAGGACCAGACCCAGCTAAGTACGGCCCTGGTGCTTGAACTGGCTTCACACCTTTCTTATTCGGTGGCGGCAACTTAAACGAATCGAATTCAGGCAATTTCTTCTTAGTTCCAGGTAAAGGAGCTCTACCAGTCCACGGCCGAGGCATTGAACTTGGACCAAACGGAACAAATGGTGGTTCTCTAAGTGCTAATGGCTTCACCTTTGGTGTTTCAGTATAACTATACTGAAACTCAAACGGAGCATTAGGTAGTTTATATGAAACCCCATTTTCTCCAATTGCTATACTTTTATTCACTGAACCCTGAACCTTAGAAACATCAGTAGATACCTTAACTTTGCGAAATGCTGGATGAGCATTGTCAGGGTCGAGAAGGTTGAATTTGGGTTTAGGGTTTTTAGAATATTTTGAAGATTTCCCAGGAATTGAAGGTCTAGAAGGGACGGAAGGAGTTCCGATTGATTTGAAGTTGTGGTTTTCAGTGTTAGTTATGGAGGTGTCGATGATTTTAGAGGCGGATTCATAACGTTTTACTCTGCGGATATCATCTTCAATTTGTTGTTGTTCTCGTTCTTGACGATTGAATTTCTCTGCGTTTGCGTTGTTCCAGCGGGAAAGACGAATTTCAGTGAATTTACGAGATGAGGATGAAGAGGAGGATGGAGGAGATTTGGGTGAGAATACTGGAAATGGAGGAGCTGATAATTTTAGCGCCATTTTTGTTTTTAGTCCGGTGGAAGTGAAGATAAAAGAGCGAACACCATGTATTATCCGGACTTTTTGCAGGAATTAGATCGGATCGGAAGTAACCCGATTCAATAGGTTCGGATGCTGATATTGATGTACAGTTTTTTGACACAATTTCTACGTACTTCTAATGGCCAGACGTGTTCTATTTTTTTTTTTCCGCTAAGATAATAAATTTCATTTCATCCAAAACATAACATGTTTAGGAGAAAGTCAGATTTATTGCCTAACCATTCACCCATTACATTGTGTCGCCTGTAATGCTTAGCTGCTTTATCAGTTAAAGATATACAAATTTTGTTGACATGATCTAATCTTGAGAAAGAGAAATTGTTCAAAAGAAATTGAAAATCATCTAAAATAATTTGACTAAACCAACACAGTTGGTTGTTATTATTATTCAGATAAGTGATTGCACTCTTTGCATCACTGCGAATGCAGAAACTGCTAATGCCTTTGTCTTCCATCCATTTGATTCCTTCTAGTATGCAATGCACTCTGCTTCTTCTGTTGTTCTTGCTACTCCTTTAATGAGTTTGCATCCCTCGAAGGTCCCTGCCATATCAGTTAAAACAAGCGCAAAAGCTGCTTCATTAGTATCTTTGTCATAGCTTGCATCACAGTAAAGTAAACGACAAGTATCAGGCAGACCATTGTTGTCCGGGGTCTGAATAGGTGCATGATCTAACTGGTTGAGCATTTGTTGCGGGCATACAACGATCTATGTCTACTATCTTTTTCATCGCATAGTTGGCAGTATTTATCGGCATGAACAGTTTTATTTTGGAACATCCTAAAACAACTATCTCTTCATAAACTCCAAGTTGTGACGAATAACTACTGCTTTGTTGCCAGACTATTACTCTTCATCCAATTATCAAACCACCTTCTTATGTCTTAATGCCAGATTCTTCCTCAAAGAAACAAGGTGACTAAAGGGAGTGTTTTCCCACACAGATTTTGCATATGGGCAGAATAGAAACAGATGTTCAGCTGTTTCAGCTGAGTTGGTATCACACAAGCAATATGAATCAGCTTGGGTTTTATATCATGAAAGTCCTGCTTTAGTACGAAGAATATTTTCTATACATTTCCATACAAAAAGTTGTATTTTGGGTAGGGTGGGGAATTTAGGAGGGCTTTGTATGTAGGTTGACTAGGATGGGGTTTTTGCATGAAATGTAGCTCACCCACTAGAGCCTTATAGGTTGTCTTCACTGAGAATTCGCTATTTTTGGTATGCAACCATACCAATCTGTCGTCCCCACTAAGAGGGATTTTGATCTTGAATAACTTTTGAGCATTTTCTATAGTGAATAAACTATTGATAAGTTTCACATTCCATGTCCTGGTATTAACTACAATGAAATCAGAAACTAGTGTATCAGGGTTAGGATAAGTGTGACAAAGTGGAAAAGATACTTCTGGTATCCAATTGCTAGTGAATGCATGAATGCTTAAGCCATTCTTAATTTCCCAAATAGAGTTTCTCTAATGATTTCTA
Organism: Papaver armeniacum; assembly: GCA_023531295.1. Taxonomy (NCBI): domain Eukaryota; kingdom Viridiplantae; phylum Streptophyta; class Magnoliopsida; order Ranunculales; family Papaveraceae; genus Papaver; species Papaver armeniacum. The sequence goes on from JAJJWW010013658.1 coordinate 148,159, forward strand.
GACAAACTTCTATTCCTTTCCATAATCAAGATGAATCTAATGGTTTCCAATGCAATGGATGACAATTGTTGAAATATTTACATTTTAAGATTTTGACTCACAACTCATTCGGTGAGTGAATAAGTGCCCAGGCTAGTTTGGCAAGCATAGATCTATTAAAGATTCTTAAATCTTTAAAACTCAAATCACTTTGCAGTTTATGAGAACAAACATTCCTCCATTTTTCATGTAAATACCTCCCGAATTATTCTCCCCCCGCCAGAAATCCCTTTGGGATTGTTCCATTTTTTGAGTAATGGTGTATGGTATGAGAAAAGTACTCATGTGGTATATTGGAAAGGATTTCAAGAAATGTTGCACCATTATGGATCTGCCAGCTCGTGAGTACTGCTTTCCTTTCCATTTCACAACTCTTTTATCAAAATAATCAAATAGATGACTAAACGACTCAGTTTTATTTCTATCAATGAACAATGGAATGCCTAAATATTTTTCTTTAAGGTTAATTTTCTTAACTGCCAATGTATTGATATGCAAGACAGCATGTTCAGGATGAACATTTCTGCTAAAAAAACAACCCGATTTGTAAAAATTAATGACTTGACCAGAGATATGCTAAAAAAACAACCCGATTTCTGCTAAAGCCATTAAGTTATTGACTTGCACACAGGAAGCTTTGACAAATATGAGGCAGTCATCAACAAAGACCAAGTGCGAAACACTTGGGATCTCTTTGTTGATACTGTATATACCCCTTAAATTAGTTGGTTTTTTTCAGCATGTACAAGATATATAATTAACGACTCCATGCATAAAATAAAGACGTAAGGGGATAACAGATTACCTTTTCTTAAACCTCTAGTTGGTTTGAAAGTGGGACAAGGAGATCCATTAAGCATGATATAAATATTGGTGGTACTAATACATTGATAGATAAGAGAACACCAATCATGTGAAAAGCCAAAACATTTGAGAATATCAATCAAGAATGACCATTCGACCCAGTGAAAGGCCTTATACATGTCTAGTTTAAGACCCATGACACCGTTTCTATATTTTTTTCCCTTTTTCTTTTCATGGTATGAACTATGTCTTGTGTTATGAAAACATTTTCAGAAATGTATCTCTTAAGCACGTACGTAGCTTGGTAAGGAGAGATTAGTTTACTAAGTAAAGGATTCATCCTACTTACATGAAGTTTACAAAATATCTTTAAAAAAGCGGGGGTCTAACAACCACACCCAATATTTCATTTAGGAAATCTGTATGGACAAACTCCAATATAATTCCAAGAGAATCAACTAGACAGTCAGACTCAATCAATGGAAATATATCCAAGAGTTATATCTCTGTTTCTCAATGTAATCATCAAATCAAACGGATGGAATCTGCAAGCCTGATTATTATGAGAAACAACTTGAACGGTACCAAAGACCAATGTTCAAGTGTCAATCAATTTATATCAGCAACCAAAGGTTGGATTATCTAATTGATTGAACTACGCACACCCTGTGATATTTCAATTATATGGAAAATATAATGCGGAAAATAAATAACACAGACACCAGAAATTTTGTTAACGAGGAAACCGCAAATGCAGAAAAACCCCGGGACCTAGTCCATATTTGAGCACCACATCTTTGTATTAAGCCGCTGAGGACACTAGCCTACGCAAGTTAACCGGAATGGAATGTAGTGGAGCCCTAACCAATCTCACACCGATCAAGGTACATTCACGTTCATTACGCCTCTAGAACCACGCAGGATTCTCGCGCACTTTATTCCCTTAGTGATCTCACCCACAACTAAGAGTTGCTACGACCCAAAGTCGAAGACTTGATAAACAAATTTGTCTCACACGAGAAAAGTCTTCGAATAGATAAATCCAGTCTCCCACAGAAATACCTACGAGTTTTGTTCCATCTTTTGATAAATCAAGGTGAACATGAACCAATTGATACACCGGACTTATATTCCCGAAAAACATCCTAATAATATCAATCACCTCACAATAATCTTAACTGTATGGTAGGGGAGCAAGATATTGTGAAATCACAAACGATGAGACGAAGATGTTTGTGACTACTTTTTATCTTACCTATCGGAGATTAAATCTTAGAGAAGATAATACTCAATAAGATAGAACAAAGTAAGATCAGAACACGCAACTACAAAGAAAATAGTTGGGTTTGACTTCACAATCCCAATGAAGTCTTGAAGTCATTAACCTATAATGTTTTAGGAAAAACCTAGGTTAAAGGAGAATCGACTCTAGTCGCAACTAGTATCACACAGGAGGTGTGGGGATTAGGTTTCCCAGTTGCTAGAGTTTTCCCTTATGTAGTCTTCAAAACAGGGTTTTCAATCAATGTTACCTTGGTAACAAAGCATTCAATATTCACCGTTAGATGAAAAACGATTAGACTCAAGCTAATATCTTTCAACTAGTTAGATCGAACTTAGCTTGTTACACACAAATGAAATGTGACTTCATTTAGATATGGGTAACCGTACCTAAGCGTGTTGATAGGTGTAGAATACACCTAATTTACTATCTAGTAGTTTATGCTTTCTTTGTTATTTTTCTTGTAAATTATGTATTTTACTCTTGTTTTGAGTTTTATAGCTACTTTGGAGTCACACGGAGGAAAGAAGAAGAAAGCACCCAATTTGAGCAAAAAGGGCAGAAAGGTCATTTTACAGGCGATTGATATATGGAGCCTGGTTATGTTAAGGGGCAATTTGGGTAGCCCTTATCCAAACGTAGTGCTATTATCACTAGCACAATTGGGGTGTACTTAAGTGTGGGTGTCAGAATCCACCCACACCCTAAACCCATTTACCCACACCATATACCCACACCGGTCCGATTTGCCCCATTTAACCTGCAACCATAAATCGAGAATTACTTCTCGATCATTTTTTGCCCGAATCAAATACGGAGGTCGGCATCAAATCGAGAAAGTGATAAAGCAGATCGAGAAGGAGTGTTGATGATTCTTTGCTAGTGTCAAGATCCGAAATTGAGAGAGATCGAACTCGGAGCAAGTCGAGAAGAGAAGGTGAAATCGATACACGTGAGTCATGGCTGCTATTATCAAGTTCAAATTAGGGTTTGTTGTTAATCGAGAGGGGAACAAGTGCCTTGCTTCCATGGCGAGAGATCTAAAGCCGAGAGATCAAGAGATGAGAGATTCTATGGAGATAAAGGAGATTGTGAGATTTAACTCAATTTGTGAGAAGAATAGAGATGGGTCTTTGTGGATAGGATTGATTTTGGAGATGACAATGACGTTGAACGGTGGTCATTAGGGGTTGTGGTGTTCTTGAGCAAAGAGATGAATGGGGTGGTTGACTCTGTTAAATTGATAGAGAATGAAGATGGGTGACATCCGAGTTCGAATAGGAAAGCAGAGATGTTGTTAGTGTCGTGAAGAGTGAGATCTTCTTTGTGGAATCAAGAATTAAGATGAAGAAATGGGTTTTCGAGAGATCGAGATGGGTTACTGTGAATCGAAGCTCGTTCGGTCATTCCTAACTGCTATGCGTCTAAGGATGAGAAAAATGAATTCGGGGGGTTATGTGTATTGTGGTTGATTGAATCAGAAAGAATTATTGATGGCGAGATAATGGTCTTATTCGAGAAGCCGTGATTGGCAAATTTATGATGTTGGCTTTGAGATACTATAGGCTGAGTTGGAAGTGTTGGCAGAGATAAACATGACAATGTGAGGATGCGGTGGTGGCTTTGGTGGAGTTTGTATGCTTTGGTTGAGTGGATATGGTGAAAGCACGAGAATGGAGTTTGTGGCCAAGATGGTTGAAGTGGAATTCTTTGGGGAGGCGGTGCTGTTGGTTTGGAAATAGAAGAGCATAATGAAAGGGTGTTGGGTGGGTTGATTGGTAGATTTTGGAGGTTCTGCCAATTGGTGTTTTTTTTTTGATGGCACAGCGGAGTTATAGATCAGATGGCAAGGTTTGAACCTAGGGCGCTCAAAATGAGAGATGTATAGAGTTGTTGGAGCAGATTGAGCATCGAAGTTGAATTGGCGGTAATGTGAAGACAGGTTTTTGTCTTGCAGTGTATAACAAGAGATATGCCTTTGGAGTAGTTGAGCTTCTGAGATGAGAAGAGAAGAATAGCCATGATGGTCGAGGCGTGAACAAGTCGCGGAAGCAATGCTAATGCCATGGCAACTTAAGCAGAAGTCAGCCCGATTAAATTTGGACTCAATCCGACTTGGTCGACTCAAGTAATTCCCTTGACTTTCCTCTGACCTTTGTTGACTAACGTTGATTTGATGTTGACCAGGTTGACCGTTAGTCCTAAGTGGGTCAATGACGGAATATTAAGTCGAATATTCTCTCGACGGAGAAATTTCCGGGTGGCGCGATGACGTTTCCGTAAATTCGACCACAATCGGGATTTTAAGTGAGCAAAATTCGAGAATTTTCTATGGACCTCTCTCATGGGTATGAAGACTTGGGCTAGGGGTGGATGGAGAATTGGACTCAAATTTGGGAAGAGAAGGTGAAGAGTTGAGAAAAGCTTGGATTTGGAAATTGAATTGCAAAAGGAAAAGGATTCTAATCCTTAGAAGAATTGGAGAATATTGAAGCCTATAAACAGAGAAGTTTTCTACAACTTCTA